>PVJS01034177.1:0-21724 GCA_004027185.1 Glis glis | reverse complement strand
CAGCCTCAGCTCTCGCTCTGTCTCTGTCTCTGTCTCTCTCTGTGTGTGTCTCTCTCTCTCCTTAGTGAGGCCCTCCGCAACCTCGTGAGACCCGGTTTCAAAATAAAGCATAAAAAAATAGGACCGGGGGCGTAGCACGGAGGTAGAACGCCTCTGCGTTCAATCCCTGGTCCTGCAAAAAAAAAAAAAAAAAAAAAAAAAAAAAAAAAAAAAAAAAAAAAAAAAAAAAAAAAAAAAAAAAAAAAAAAAAAAAAAAAAAAAAAAAAAAAAAAAAAAAAAAAAAAAAAAAAAAAAAAAAAAAACATGAATCTAGACACAGAACTTATAAACTTCAAAATAACTAATTAAAATGTAAAGGGTAAGACCAAGTAACTACTAGAAAAAAAATATGAGAAAATCTAGGTGACTTTGGCGATGGTGTTTTAGAGTCAACCCTAACAGCTCAATTTATTAAAGAACTACTTGATAAGCTGGAACTTTATTAAAATTAACATTTTCAGCTGGGTGCAGTGGTGCACACCTGTAATCCCAGTACCAGGGAGGCTGAGACAGGTGCATTGCAGGTTCAAGGTCATATTCAGCAACTTAGTGAGACCCTGTTTCAAAATTAAAAAAAAAATAAGGCTGGAAGTGCAGTTAGAACACTTCTGGGTTCAATCTCCAGTACCACCAAAATAAGAAAAAAAGGATTGGAATGTATTTCTTGCAATACTTCATGTTTTGCAAGGGAAACATTGACTGTTCTTTTGTTCTGGTGTCTTGAAGGATGTTTTATGGCAAACAGCACAAAAAGAGTTAATGTTTTCCTCTATAGCAAAAGACAGGTTTGGTTATAGCCTTGGAACATAGAGACAATGTATTTTGGGAAAAAGGCAGGCATACTTATTGCTCATTATAAAAATTTCAAGATCCGTGAGCTCATGGTTCCACTCCTATAATTGTCTTACTGAGTATTCAGATGTTATCTAGACTTTTTTTTTCTTGCATTTTCCTATGGCATTTGAGGCTTACAAAACCAGTATGAGAAAATTTGCCCCTTCTGTTTTATTACTATTATTGTGAACAATAATTCATCGTTTCCCTGTGAACCAGGAGTTTCATGGCTTCTGGCAGCATACAAAAAATTGTGGCAGCCTGACTGCAGCTTGTGAGGAAAGCAAATATCTAATCTTTCCCAGTTCTTCACAGAGGGAAATCATGATCTGCACAGTAATTGTGAGTTGGTGCTCTGGCAGCCCAGCTAAATATTGTATTTAGATAAATCCTTCAGCACTTAGAAATTGGAGTTGTAATGTCTTCACATAGTTCAGAGTCTGCCTGAATTTACATTCAAAGCCACATTTAAAAAAGACAAATTATACTATGTTTTTTTGGCTCAGGAAATTTTGTTTCTTTTCAGAACTGTGGATTTGGGAAAATGCCTCCACTATGTATGAGAAACTCCATACCTGCACCGGGCATGAACATGTAGATAGATTTCCACTGTCCACATGGTGTTAGAATCTAAGAGATAAAATGTGAGCATAAAAATAGATAAAAGCCCTGGGGCAGAAACAATGGCAAAATCATTCAATAGAGATCACTCTTCAATTTGGGAATATATTGGAATCTCATGAAATATAACTTCCCACTGAGGATAAGTTGAACAATAAGAATGTAAAACTGCACAAAGAAGCAATTCAAAAAAAGCAGAGAGATAGCAGACTAAGCAAGATTATTATAATCCAAACACTAATGTAAAATGATGTGAAATAACTATGTTTAAAATGATTATAAGCATTGAAGAAGTCAAAAACAAATTGGACAAATGGAAACAACATATACACTCACATGCTGAAATGAAAAGGAAATGTATCTCAATCCACAATCATAATTGACATAAAACAGCAATGTAGATTAATTAGAATAATAATAGATAAAAATCAACAAAATGAGAAATTTAATAAAACTATGCAGAAAAAATATGTAGTAAAAATCAAAAGAAGTTCAAGAAATAGGGTAGAGTAAAAAGGCCAGTTTAGTTCTAATAGGTTATTAATTGACTCTGTCATTTTTCACTTATTCATACACATAAGTGTGAGTGCCTATATATGTCTACAATCACAGTTCTTACACAAATTCTTAGAGTTTAAGTGAATATTATTTTCTTTAAATATGAACAAAAACATAAAGGGTTGGGATTATGTTATAGTTTAGAGATTGTTTCCATTATCTAGATTTGAAGGTAAACTGAAATTCTCTAGGTAAAACACCTTGAAAACAATACCATGGTAAATTTTATTTTGTGTTTGTATTCTATGCAATTAAATTAATCAGATGTTTCATTTATTTATTTATTTATTTTTTGAGTGGCAATCATGGAGTTTGTGCTTAAATGAACATAGGAGGGCACTTGATTCAAAGTAGTCTAACAGCAGAAGGTAATGGCAAAACAGGCGGGAGGGAAGCTGCTGACCATCAAGCGGAATAGGCAAGAGAAGTCAGAAATGGGAATCTAATAGCAAGTTTATAGTGATAAGCCTTGACAGCAGGACATAGATCTCGACATGGGCAAAGCAGGACAGAAAGGTTGCACATGACTGAATCTGAGACCTGTAATCACAGTTTTAGGGAAGTGTAATGGGACCTTCCAACATCCTACTATATTGTGGAACACTGGCATTAGATAAGCTGCATATTTTTCAATGACTGTGTAGCAACTTACTATTTAATATAATAATTAAAAGACCAAGCATAATTTTAGAAAAGATGTTTATCATGGACAATTGACTACATATAGTCTAATAGATGGTAGCACATCAAGTATTTATACTAATATAGCTTCTCTTTGCCCAAGAAAATAATTGAGTGAAATACAAATATTATGAAGAAATATAGCAATAAAATAATTACAAATAGGTGTTTGAGAGAGTGAATATATACATAGGAACAATTGGGTTATTTTAATAGAAATGGGAATATTACTTATATATTATCAGAATTTATTTGTATTAAGTTAACCTCATCAAGACTTGACAGCATTCTGTAATTCTGGTCATACTGAGTATCAAAGTGAAACAATAAATGTGTGACTAAACAGAGAAACATGCTTTATTTACTGTTTAGAAAAGTTGATCAATAGGCCTATAGATTTTCTTTATTTTTGTTCATTAATGTAAAATAACATGTCAAATACGTTTTCCAATTTTTGTAAAGTAGTAACAATTAATTTACATTTGATTTCAAGTTTTATGTGCTCCTACTGAACTAAGTCATGCTTTAATCAATCTATGCCTTAACTGCACATCTTTCCTTCCAGGCTTATAACAGTTATAGTACTAAGTTATGAAAACATCTGCTTTCAGCAGAATGTTAAAGAAGATGGGGCCTTAAGGAACATGTATTTCAATAGCAGCAGTTTGTATATGAAAGAATGAAGTACCTGAGAGTTTGAATTATTTTCCCAAGGTCATATATCTAGTTAGAAACTGATTTGGTTACCTTCAAAAATCACTGGAGTTGAAACAGAGTTTTTTATTCACAGCCTCAAGGAAATGTAATATTTATATCAGTGAGGATGAAATTAGGATACCCTTACCCTATCATATGCTTTAAAAATTTAATCTCTTTCTGCTTTTTTATAAATCTTTTAAATATTTTAAAAATTGCTTCATAAATTGCCATAGAATAAAAAGGAATATTTGAGACATTTTCTGTTAATTCCCAAAGAAAAGACCATCATATCCTACAGTATCACTAAAATGGAGATCCTGTAAGACAAATGGGAACTGGAGGCTCATCTACTATTTCTTCTCAACATGAAGAATAAACCTTATGTAATTCTGTTATTTTCTTTTTATTTATCTGTTTATTTTTGGTGTCCATTATAAAGTAACTTCCTTGTGTCCTTGTGTCCTCTTTTTTTATCGAAACATCATATAAACTAAATGTGCCACATAATATTCTTACAGCACAAAGAACATGGGTGAAATTTTGTACCAGAAACATTTCACTACATTGAATTTGGTTTGTTTTTAGATTTACTTTTATTTACATCTACTGTTGTAAAAACTCACCTAATTTCATGAATCAATTATTAATTCCACCAAAACAAATATGATATCAAATATTCAGATAAAAGGTGAAAAATAGAATATATTTACATGTCTGATTACAAACCTAGCTTGATAAGGTGACTGGTTGGCTTTGACATTATCCCCAAAGTTAACCTATCAGCACAAGGTACAGAAATATTGTTCTCTTCTATTCATAAAGAGAGATTAGCATGGCTGTTAGATGAATGGGCTATGATATGATTTGAAGGTAGTTATAAGTGGTGAAAACTCATCCCCTAAATGGGAATATTACTATTTTTATGCAGGGATTAAGTGGCAGTGTATATAAAAATATATAACTACATGTCTGGTCTCTGGCAGCCAATTATTTCATGTTTATTTACTTTCTTTGTTAACTTCATCTGACATTTTCTACTTACTGAACTATTTTTCTTAATTGACCTTTCTTCTCAAAGGTCTTTGTCCCCCTGGTAGAGTGAATCACATCTTCTAACTATTCTCAATACTTGACCTATAGGTCTTTGAAGTATTTCTTTTTTCTTCAGTATTAAATTTAGTTAAGTCTAGAAACTTCTGAGTGTAATTGATTCTGGAATACTGTTGCTGGTGCAGAATTTACTCTCATGTTATAAATGTACTCATATGAGCCAGGCATGATGGTGCACGCTTGTAATCCCAGTACTTGGGAGGCTGAGACAAGAGGACAGGTTCGCAGCCAGCCTCACCTACTTAGGCCCTTCGCAACTTAGTGAGACCCTGTTTCAAAATAAAAAAAAAATAAAATAGGGCTGGGGGTGTAGCTTGGAGATGGAATGCCTCTGGGTTCAATCCTCTGTACTGCAAAAAAATAATAATGATAAAAAATAATTGTACTCATATTTGTTTAATGAGTAAAAATAATGTAATATTGAAAAGAATTTAGTCTACTAAAAAGGTTGGTGTGCCATATAATTTTATAAATAAATTAGCTAAAATATTTGGTTTAGTTTGTTTTTTTTTCTGAATATGTAGCTAGATTACATGCCATTCTTACAAATAAATTTATTTACTACTATGGTCTGGATGTGTCCCCCAAAAGCATGAGAAGTCAATCTTCAATGGATAATTTTCAGAGGGCTCTGTCCTTATGAGTGGGTTAGGGCTGTTATTGTGGAAGTGGGTTCATTTTCACAAGAGTGGGTTCCTTATGAAAGGATGATCTTGGCCCCTTGTCTGTCTCTCTTATTCTCTCTCTCTTTATACTTCTACTATGGGATAACACAGCAAGAAGGGCCTTGCTAGATCTCACTCCCTCACACTTGGACTTCCTACTTTCCAGAACCATGAGCCAATATTTTTTTGCTCCTTATAAATTACAGAGTCTCCGATATTCTACTATAGCAGCACAAAATGAACTAAGACATTAATAATTTAGGTATGGCTGCTGTGCACAGAGGCACATGCCTATAATTCCAGCTACTCAGGAGGCTGAGGCATGCAAGTTTGAAGCCAGCCTGAGCAACTTAGAGACACTGCCTCAAAAGTAACAAGGGCCTGGTGATGCAGCTCAGTGGTAGAGTGTTCCTGTGTTTAATCCTGGGTACACCCCAAGAAAAAATTCAGATGTATTAAAATTTAATCCATCCTTCAAGTTTTCATCTAAGTTACCAAGATATATTGTTAAATTTGCTTGCTTTGCATAAAATTTTACTTCTTTCTATTGTAATTTCTTTCAAAGTATAAAAATTAACTTTAAAACAAAGCTAGTAGGTTGCTAATAAGTTAAAATTCAATTGTAGGCTCATTCTGGGCATAATTTCTAATATGATATATATACCATATATATATGATATATATATATATATATGGTATATATATATACATATATATAGACTTATAAGAAGCTAAAGAGAAAATTATCCTTTGGATCATGTAATAATAACTAGAACCATGTGTTTTGATACTTATAAGAAAAACATCCTTTAATTTACATTAAAAAATAAAATATCAAGCTGGACGTTATGGAATACACCTGTAATCCCAGTAGTTGGGGGGCCAAGACAGGAGGATCACAGGTTTGTAGCCAGCCTCATCAACTTAGTGAGACCCTGTTTCGAAATTTAAAAAAATAAAATAGAGCTGGGGGTGTAGCTCAGAAGTAGAATGCCCCTGGGTTTAATCGCCAGTGACAATAACAACAACAAAAAAATAAATTCTCTAAGTTTCACTTGCTATATCAGAATTTTTCAGTTGAACTTGTTATATCCAAAGTAATAGGGAAAGATGCCATTTTTATTTTATTTTAATTTTAGGTCATTGATATTTTAAAATGTAATTAAGATACCAAACTGAAAAAAATAAAATTCCTTAATTTAAGTCAATGTCAAACTATTTGGCTTACAATGTAAGAAAATATGAGGAAGCATTAGACCTGGTCTCAGTATCTGTTTACTCTAATGTATAATTCAGTATCTGTTTGCTTAGATGAAGATGCCTTTCTTCCGTTATACCAGATTCTGTGCTTCTCTATGTTACATGTCACCTGTTACTGCTAGACAGTGTGAATGTACACTTTAATACTGCTTGAATAAATCTGAGAGAATGTACATAAAAGATTGTGATGAATTTATTATCAAACTATAATTACTATTACAATCTCATCTTAGCAGGTTAAATTTAGGTACTCTAAAATTAAATGCCAATGGGCTGGGGTGTGGCTCTGGTAGAATGTTTTCCTAGCCTGCACAAGGCCCTGTGTTCTATCCCCAGCACTGCAAAAATAAGTGAATGAATAAAAAAAAGTAAATAAGTGAATCAATAAATACCAAGATGAATAGGTTATCCAAAATCATGAATATGCCCTTCACCATTATTCTGCAAGCACAAAACATGTATTTTCTTCAGGAATGGATAATCAAGTGACTTTTGGAAAACTAATTGCATAAAAGATGTTGAGGGGAGAAGTTCACCCCTTTTGACTTTTCTACACAACATTCATCCCTTACAGAAGATGCAGCAAGAAGGTTTCATTGTCGAAGCAGAGACCAGATCCTCACCAGATATTAAACTTGCCAGCACCATGATCTTGGTCTTCTCAGGTGTTAGAATAGCGAGAAATAGATTTTCATTATTTATAAATTACACAACTTATGGCATTTTTACTATAGAGAATAGACAAAGAAATTACCTAAGTTGTATTCATTTGGGAATTTTTCTTTTTTTAACATGCTTTTATTGGTGCTTTGTAGTCTCACATCACAATAAATATCTCTTTGATGTTAACATACATGCACACAGTTCTTAGTTTCCCCCCTGCCTCCCCCCACCCATATGAAGTTCCGAGAATGATGGTATATTCTCACATGTACCCATTGTTTATGATAGTAATTCCACTGATTCACTTCTTTCTTGCCCTTCCCCTTCCCTTGTACCACTTCCCTTGCCCCACTGAGGGTTCTCCATTATCAACTAGAGTCCCTTGTGTGTCCCCACTACTCCCTAGATTGCACATATTAATGAAAACATATGCCCCTTCTTTTTTTTTGTGATTGGCAGATCTCGCTTAACATAATAGTCTCCAGATCCTTCCATTTTCTTGCAAATGATGTTATGTTGTTCTTCTTAATTGCTGAGTAGAATTCCATTGTTTGTATTTCCCACAATTTTGTAATTCACTCATCTGTTGATGGACACCTAGGTTGGTTCCATAATTTGGCCACTGTGAATTGTGCTGCTATGAACATGGGTATGCATATATTACTGTAGTTTTCTAGTTTCAATCCCTTTGGTATGATACCCAGTAGTGGTATAGCCAGATCATATGGTGGGTCCATTCCCACAGAGAGCACCTTTTTTGTGTATATTTTTATTTCTTATATCAAAATTTCATCACCTAATAGATTTCCATTCAAAAGACAAAAAAGTAATAGTAGTAGTAGGTCCCCTATTACCCATTTCAAAATTAGTCTTTATTTTCTAAACTTTTTTGGTCTTCCAAAACTGACTATATTATCCTGCGACATTATGGAAATATCAAAACTACAACCCTAATCAAAATTATCTACAAAGGGGAATTATTTTTACAGTAATAAATAAGAAACTATGTGGGTACTAACAACCATGAGTTATGCTCAGAAACAAGAAAATTTCCTTATTAATAACAATAAAATCATCTAAAACACAGAGATAGAGAAAATTCATAAACTGCATAGTTATCTTAATTTGTTAAAATTTATGCTTTAAGTGTCTTTCTAAAATTGTCACTTTTTAAAAAAATTGTCTATTATTTTCCCTTTATGTCATGAGTGTTTGATTCCAATATTTCCCTCCCTTCAAATTGATGATTCTATTTTTATTTATTTGATATTTTCACTGGTCTTTTGAAAGATATTATACATATATTAATGTATATATATATAAAACACCTCTAATATTAAATCCATATATACATATATTCAAAATTTATAATTTTATGTCATTTTACATGTACAATTATATACAGTTTGAGTCACAAGAAAGGACAAATAATTAAAATACTGTTACAATTGAAACACTGGTTAACATATTGAATGCATTTGTTTATAGATATTTGAGATTAAAAATAAAGAGAGGAAAATTGCTTTTAAGCAATGTCTTAAATATTGGATTATAGTCATGCTTAAATAAGTCAAATGCCACACAACGTTTAGAAACAAAAAGTATCGGTTTGGTCATTAAGTGATCAAGTGTTAAAGTATTATAAGATAACCACATTCTAGTTTTATATTAAAAATTGCCATAAATTAACAATCATTAAGTATGGGATGTCAATTTCTAATGATTCTGCTTTGAACACCCAATACAAATTTGATTTATTATACAAAACCCAAGTAAGTTGTGACACTTGATGCATGTAATAAAAGCTATACTTTTATATTTTACATTTATATATCAAAGTTGCATAATATTACAATGAAATGATCAACTATTTTGCTGTAGATGTTTGGATCATCAGTTATTTTAAATGCATTTTCTACTTTTTCCAAATTTTATATAATAAGCATATACTACATTTATAATCAAAATAACGTTACTCTAAAGAGAAAAAAGTTAATGTAAAAACTAATTTTAAAATGACGATCCTCTCTATATCTTTATTAACTATGTTTGTAATAAAAAGTCTCAGGTTTCATATCCTTTTGTATCAGCAAAAAAAAGTATAAGCTCAATTTTGCATTAACATATATCTATCCCTATTGGAATACAGGTTTGCCAAACGATGTCATTTGATAGCACCAATATTTTTTTTTAAATCTGTAACTGTAAAAATTGGGATTGAAACTGGCCACTCATCATACAAATTAAGATGCAAATCCTTTATATAAATAACACAAAGTTAACTTCTTAATTCTCAACTCCTAAATAGAAAAAAATCGCCTAATGTGTGAATAATTTTATCTGACTAAAAATCATGTAAATGTTCTTTTGGCTATTTTGAGAAGTTTGTGCTATGTAAACAATAATTTTCAATTCCTGTTGTTTGTATTCATATCCCTAGTGTTGAAGTGCATTTATTCATAGTTATTGGATTATACTTTCTGTTTTAAGCAAAACATCTGTGTGTTACCACCCACCTCCAACTACCCTTGCAAAAAATGTGAATTCTGGCAAGCTAACAAGAACAAACTGACACACCAGATATCTATAGCTGTAGGTGGGATGAGGTCTAACCATCTGTGGGTCGCGCCACTTACGGTCATTTGACAAAGGTTATTTAGGTTGTAATAATAGGTGCAAAGCTAATTTTATATAGAACAAAAAGCATTCATTCTGACGTTGTGAGATTAGAATCCTTGTTCCTATAAAGATAAAATACACCTTGATAGTGTGTCACAAAACAATTTTTATAAAGTTTCTCAAAATAAATATTATTTTAGTTTAGCATCAGCATTATTAGTATTTCACTTATTTTCAAATAATAAGATATTCTGTGGAGTTGTTGATATTTCCCAACTATTTTTGAAGATTTTTTAATCTACCAATCTATGTAATATAGCATAAATTGATATCTCCCAACTATGAACTTTTGAAAATTTACTGTAACATAGTTTAATAATAATGACCCCCCTTCTATGACATCTCATAATGCTGCCAGAATTGTTTCATTTTTATTGTGATAGCTTAAAGTTTATCAATTATTTAAAATGTTTTTTCTGATTACAAGATATTTAGTGTTTTAAAGAAATAATCAAAGTTTAATAAGACATTAACTGATTTTGTTATGCACACATTAGCAAACCTTCATAAACCCTATATATACTTAAGTTCAAATATTTATTTCCATCTTACTCATTTTCAAGAAATAAATGTTCATCAAATGTTACTAATGTATACATTTTAGGTATAAGTTATTAAAATGTTTAATAAATACAGGTATCTTATTTATACACATTAACAAAAGATAAATACTTTTCATGTTTTCATAAATAAAATTAATAACAAAAATTTTAAATGTTAGAAGCTAGACTTAATGCCTCTACATACTTTTTCTGGGCTAAGAAATCATAAAATGATTTTCTTTTCTCTGGCAATCTACAGTAGCATGAACACCCCAGTTTACATCCAAACTCTTTCATGCAACTTTGCTAAGGTCTAATTAGCAGTGAACAAAATTCATATATTTTAAATACACAACTTGATTATTTTAATGAGTGCCTACTTCCATGAAATTACTATCACAATATCACAGTTATTACTACATAGAAGATATATATATATAGAACATATATATATATAGAACATATACATATATAATATATATGCATATATGTAGTTGCTTTGGTTTGTTTGTTTGTTTTTGTTTTTTCTTACTTGGGATTAAACCCAAGGGTGTTCTACTTCTGAGCTATACCACCCAGCCCTATTTTATTTTGTTTGTTTGTTTTGAAACAGGGTCTTCCTAGGTTGCTGAAAGTCTCGCTAAATTTCTGAGGCTGGTCTCCAATCTGCGATCCTCCTGTCTTAGCCTCCCAAGTACTGGGATTACAGGTGTGCACTACCACACATAGCTTATATAGCATATTTCTAATACCATCAAATGTTACCTTATGTTACTTCACTGCCAGACATTCTCTCACTTCCCCAGTCTGTGGCTCCTGCCAAACTGATTTTTTCCTTGCAACATAGATTAGTTTTAATTATTCTAAACTTTCATGTGATTGTGAGTCTAATTCTGGTGTCTGTTTTGTCTTGCTCTTTTCCCTGGCATTTTAAAGTATATTTTGTATTTTATTTTTACAAATTTTGCATATATTGTAAATTATATGTGTATTTTAGTGGGATTTTTATTATATGTACCAATAATTTGTCTCTACAAATTCTTGTTTTATTCCACTATATAAACATTGGGAAATTCATCCATTCACTCTTTGATGAACATTTTTCCAATTTTTGATTACTTGAATAAAATTGTTATGATTACGACGTGCATGTACATAAATATTTTAGGTAGCAACCTAGGAATAAAAGTGTTGGTTATAGAATAAGTTTGTGCTTAATTTGTAAAAAAGTGTTAAACATTACTAAAGTATATAACCACTTTGTATATCTACCAGCAATATATGTGTGTTCTGGTTGCACATCCTTAATAACATCCAGTATTATTTATTTTATGTGGTACTGGGGATTGAACCCAGAGGCATTCTCCTCCGAGCTATACCCCCAGCCGATTTTGTTTTTATTTTGAAACAGGGTGTTATGGTTAAATATAGAATGTTCCCTAAAGAGGTCATTTATTAATATTCAGGGTTGATACAATTGAGTCATAAGGGTTGTAGTCCCATCAGTGGATAAATACATTGTATTGGGTTTATCTGGGTGCTGGCTTAATCTGGTAGGATGTGGCTGGAGAAGGTGGGTTCCTGGGCTGTGGCCTTGAGGATTATATATGGTTCCTCCTCACCTTGATCTCTCTTGCTTTTGGCCTCCATGATGTGACAAGCACAGCCCTTGTGCTCTCCCTCTCCCCGCTTCCTGCCGTCATGTCCTGAGATCCGCATTCCCTGGCCTCACGTGGACTAAACCATGAGCACATAAATCTTCCTTCTTCTAAGTTATGTGAGCAATCTTTTAGATTATAGCTGCAAAAATGCTGACAATACACAGGGTATCACTAATTTGCTAAGACTGACTTTGAACCCATAATACTCCTGTTTCAACCTCCCAAGTATTGGAATTATAGTAATAATGTTAATATTTTCATTCGAAGTCATTTTAGTGGTTCTGTAGTGGATACTTGTAGTCTTAATTTTCATGTTTTATGATGACTAATGACTTTAAAGTGTCCTTATGTGATTGTAAGATTTATACACACATATTTTCATAGAGTGTTTATTCATATCTATGATTCATTTTTTAAATGTGTTATTTAGCTATAAAATATTTTATGCTTCCTTATTATAGACTGAAAGTTTGTGTTCTCCACTTCACCCCCAAATTCATATGCTGAAGCGTAACCCACAATGTGATGGTATCAGGTGGGACCTTGTGAAGGTACTTAGATTTAGAGGAAATCATGAGGGTAGATTCCTCATAAGATGATTAATGTCCTTATAAGAAGAGGAATCGTGCAACTACTTTGGAAAACAGTGTGGAGGATCCTCAGAAGATTGGGAATGAACCTACCGTATGACCCAGCAATACCACTTCTAGGTATCTACCCAAAGGAATGGAAACCAAATTACCAGACTAAGGCATGCGTATCTATGTTTATAGCTGCACAATTCAAAATTGCCAAACTATAGAACCAGCCAAGATGTCCATCAACAGATGAATGGATTACATAACTATGGGATATGTACACAATGGAATTTTATGCAATCATCGAGAAGAACAAAATTATGTCATTTACAGGGAAATGGATGGAATTAGGGAAGATCATGTTTAGTGAGATTAGTCAGTAACAAAAAGTGAAAAGTCAGATGCTCTCCCTAACATGTGGAAGCTAGGGAGAATAGGGCATAGGAGGGACTCCAGACAAAGATGGAGAAAACCTCAGATGAGTAAAGAAGGCGACCTAATTGAGGGAAGATGGGAGGGGGGAGAGGGAAACACCCTGATGCTCAGGATGTACATACACAAATATATCAAAGTCAACTACTATGCTGAGCAGAAGGGGGGAAGGGGAAGGGAATGGGGGTGGGAATTGGGGGAGGGCTAATTGACCGATGTGTGCATGTATACTTCTACCACCCTGAACCCTATCAAGATGTATGATTACAATGCACCAATTAAAAATAATAATAATAAAAAAAGACAAGGAAGAGTTCTCTTATTCTTTATGTGTACAAGAAAGAGGTCACAAGGGTACACAGGGCCTTCCCCAAGACCCTAATCTGCTAGCACTTTGATGACTAACTGAAAGTCTCCAGAACTCTAAGAAATGACTAACCACTCAGTCAGTGAGCATACACAGATATTTCTAGTCTGTACACATTCTGGATTGTAGTCCTTTGGACTACAATTTTTGCCCAATCTGGGACTTACATTTTTATTTTTGTAGCAATGATTTACAAAGAGAAAATTTTGTTTTTATTTCATTGAAATCCAATTTATTTTCATTCTGTAGTTGGTTTACTATCTAACATGTTCCTCAAATAACTTTTTTTTTTCTCATGAGTAAACTGGGTACAGGTAAACCTTTACAGTTTAGACAGAGAAGAGGAAATCATAGTAAGAGAATTAAAGAGAAAAAAAGTAGGGGGAAGAAAAATTAGATATAAAGGAGGCAAGTGAGAGAAGGCTAAGGGGAAAATAAAGAGGAGGTGGGGAGACTGAAAAGCTGGGAACTTTAAGTGTTTCCCTTTCAGTGATAACCCTTCTCTTTGAGCATTTTCTTCCATTTTTCTTTCTTCTTTAATTTGTATTACTAATTTTATCTCCATTAAGTGTAAAGCTTTACTTTGTTTTCACTAAAGGGAATTTTATAGAGTAGTTTTAATTCATCCTGATGAGGCACAGCTCACTAGGAGGTGCTTTAGCTCCACCCCTCTGATCCCTCACCTCAGGGTCTTGTCTTCTCTACAAGTTTCCTTAAACAGCAACACAATCACTGAATTCAGGAAATCCAAAGAACCCACAAAAAACCATATCGAGTAAAATTGATAATGACATTTCACACCTATTTAGTATAGATAAAGCAAATAAGTTAACATATGGACAAGAAAGTTCAATAAAAGAAAAAGTAGAGGCAAAGATAAACATACACTATGAGTCTGTTTAGGGCCGAACTGAGTAAATGCTGCTAGAGGATTAAATGAGTGATGTGCGCATGTATGCCTCTACTACCCTGAACCTCATCAAGATGTATGATTACAATGCACCAGTAAATTTTTTAAAAAAGGACAAGATGCAATTTTCACAAAGAAATACTTTTCTCATACTTGCCTTAGCTCACCTCTTTTATTTTATCATGATAATTTGATAAGTTTACATTTATTGAGAAATAAGCATGTAGTAATATATTGCACACAAAAGTAAACTCTGTGTTTAAGGAGAATTGATAGGACTAGGGAAGGGGATGAAGGTAAGAGACTAACAGTAACAAAACAGAGCCCCACAGTCCTTTTTCTCCGATTGTGAATGTGGAAGTGTTTGTATGTCTGTATGTGTGTGTCTGTGTATGTGTGTTATTGGCTAGATATATCATTATGTATATTTTATATTGATTGATTTTATATGTTTATATTCAGCTATATATATATATATATATATATATTACATGCTTTATTCAATATTACCGTGTGTGCGTGTATGTGTGTGTGTGTTTGTGTGTTTGTGTGTGTGTGTGTGTTGTATGTGTGTGTTTTACTGGGGATTAATCCCAGGGGCATTTTACTTGTGAGCTACACTCCTTACCCTAATTTATTTTTTATTTTGAAATAAGTTCTCACTATGTGTCAAAGGGCCTCACTAAATTGCTGAGGCTGGCCTTGAATCTTGGATTTTCCTGTCTTAACCTCCCAAGTACTGGGATTATAGATATGTGCCACCATGCCTGCTTCATTTTTAAAATAATACCTGCAGTTTCTTTTTTCTTTCTCACCTTGTTCATAAATAGCTCTTCCTGCAGCTGTCTTTTCTATGAGTTCTGAATCAACCCCCACTGACAATTGCTCCTGTTAAGAATAATGTTTTCACAGCTGCAAGCAGGATTTTTTAAATAGCAGAGGTGCCCTGAAATCATCCTTAGCAATTAATAAATATAATAATAATATTTGTACTTGTGACTGTTTTACTCTGAGCAGACCAAAGCACTTCACAAATAAACTTGTGTTATTAACCTAATTTTTTACAGATGAGGAGGAAAACCCACTAGATTCAGGTTAAGGCTACACAAGTGACTTGCCCAAGATTGTCCAAAAAATCAGATACATGACCTTGAATAGAACCCAGGTTTCCAAGCAGAGCTTTCTACAACATCACAGCTTTGCTTGGTAAAAATCAGCATCTATTATTAGCATTTGGTCTTTAAATAAGCACCACCTAATTTATTTGTGATAACATTTGCAAGGAAAACCACTGGGGAAGTTCTTATTTCCATTAATTTTGTTTCCATAAAAAGCAAGCATTACATTTTAGAGAGATTTTACACACACACACAAAGAAAAAGAAATTTAAATTTTTAAACATTGGGTGATACATGTTCTCTGGAGGCGTCTCAGTGAAATCCAACAGAGCAAAGGAGACTTAGATACAGGACAAGAGATGTGTTCCACGCTACCCTGGACATCTTTCAGAGGATGGAAGGCATACGGAGCCTGACTGAAGAGCCCAGGATATTTGTTCAAAGAAGGTGTTCCCAGCAAGCTCCCTAAGTTCCTGAACCTATTTCATTTGCGAATGTAGAAAGAGCAGATATTTGTAATATTATATCACTCATTCACACACATTCCCAGAAGATAACTTGTCTGTTCATTAACAAAAGGTGCCCTATTTTCAGTTCATCTATGAACTCTGCATATTTCATGCGAACACATGCATTTTATGATACATAATTATATTTAATAATGCATGGCTTAAAAGACTTCAAAAGCAATTATTAATTCACTATCTTCATCTTCATGAACATACAGACCCTTTGGTTTGAATATTTTGACAGAACCTGTGATCCAACACAGATGGTTGATACCTGCTGAGACATTCACTCACTACACTTCTCCATGTCAATGTGCAATGTCCTCAAAATATGGAAAATTATTAATAATTATACTTGTAGATATTTTTGAGTTTCTATTCTGAGTAGATAGAGAAATCTACTACTCATAATTTGGATATTTTAAATCATTACTTTTTAAAAATATACTACATACAAAGTCATAAAATTTTAAATGTTTGATACTTAAATAAATTGTATGTGTTTCTTATCAAGATTATGCAGATGACATACTTTATATGTTTTTTCCAAAAACATATGCATTATTATTTTTAAGGGTTACAGATCAACTATATACTACTAGGATTACATATGTTTGCAAGCAGAATTTTTCTAGCCCTAAATAAGATTTCAAAATTAAAGAGTTTAATGATTAGAAAATTTGTTTATATTAAAGATATGTTTATTACAAAATGACAGCATCTAAAATGCATTTAAATGCTGTTTTGTGAGAAACAAAAAGAGGAATAGAATTATAACTTATTTTATAACATATAGTAAGTTACAAAGTTTTAGTCATGTACATTTTATTTAATTCATATAACAATCCTATGAAATAGGACTTATAGTTTTTTAATCTTTTGTCTTTTCTACCTTAATTATTTAACTGATACATGAAAACATAAAAATGTACATAATAACAGGGTTCAATGTAATGTTTTGGTACATGTGTATATTGCATAATGTTTAATTCAGGCTGAATATATTTATTTCCTATAGTGTTTATCATTTCTTTATGGAAAAATCTTTCAAAACTCTTTCCTCAACATTTTAAATGCATAGTAAACAATTGCTATTTGTAGTCACCATACTGTGCAATAGTTCCAAGGGCTTCTTGTTCCTATCTAATTGTGATTAGTGCACATTAGTCAAATGTTCCTCATCCCCCACACTGTCTCAGCCTCTGGTAACTACCATTGTACTTTTAACTTCGATGAGATCAAAATTTTAGTCTACTTTTGAGTGAGATTATCTAGTACTTGTAATTCTGTGCTTAACTTATTTCACTTATCACAATATTCTTCATTTCTATCTATGTTACACAAAATAACAGAATTGTATCTTTTTATATGGTTGAACAGTATTCTAGTGGGTATATGTACCACATTTACTTTATCTAGTCATCCATTGTTGAGCACTTTGTCTATATTTCTTAGCTCTTGTGAATACTACTGCAATGAACAGGGAGTGCAGATGTCTCTTCAAAATAGTGATTACATTTTCTTTGGATATGTATCCGTGGTGGGATCACTGCATCATGAGGTAGTTCTTTTTTTAATATTTCAGTACCAACCATTCTGTTTTCCATAATAGCCATACTAACTCACAGTCTCACCAGCAATGTGCAAGGGTTCCCTTTGTTTTCTATCCTCACCATCACTTTCTATCTTTAATCATGTGTGTGTGTGTGTGTGTGTGTATGTGTGGTGCTGAGGGTGGAACCTGCATTCTACCCTTGAGCAACACCCCCAGCCCTTTTATTTCTTTTTTTATTTGAGACAAGGTCTTGCTAAGTTAGCACACACTGGTCTCAAATCCGTGACACTCCTGTCTCAACCTTTCAAGTACTGGGATTACAGACTGGTGCCACTGTACCCAGCATTATCTTTAGTCTTTTATTATAATAGCTAATTGTACTGGTATGAGGTGATATTTCATGGTGGTTTTGATTTGCATTTCCCTGATGATCAGAGACATTGAGTGTTTTAACACCTATCTGTTGGCCATTTGCATGTCTTTTTTTCAGAAATATTTATTTAGATTTATTGTCCATACTTAACTGGGTTATTCATTTAAAATTTTGCTATTGGGTCTTTGGAGTTTCTTATATATTCTGGATATTAATGCCTTATCATAAATCTAGTTTTAAAATGTTTTTCCCATTCTATAGGTTGCACTCTGTTGATCGACACAATTGCTCTGATATAATCCCTTTTGTGTATGTTTACTTTTGTTTCCTCTTCTTCTGGTTTCTTGTCCAAAAAAAAAAAATCCTTGCACATTCCAATGTTCTGAAGCATTTCCCCTATGTTTTCTTCCAATAATTTTATAGTTTCTCATCTTACATTTAAATCTTTTATCAATTTTCATTTGTTTTTGTAACTGGTGGGAAACAAGGATCTACTTTGATTCTTCTGTACATGGCTACACAATTTTCCCAGCATCATTTATTGATGCTGGGAAAAGACTATCATTTATTGAAAAGACTGTCGTAAAGCCAACTGATCTGACCAAGGTGCCAAGAACATGCATTGGGGAAAGGGTAGTGTTTTAAATTAACTGAACCTTTTAAAGAAAATAGTGAACTTGCTTTAAGAAAATATCAATTAATAATAAAATAGATAAATTTAAAAGTATAACATTACTGCCCAGTTGGGCATGATGGCACATGCCTATAATCCCAGTACTTGGGAGGTTGAGATGATCTCAGGTTTAAGGACAGCCTCAGCAATGTAGTGAGACTCTCAGCAAACTAGTGAGACCCTGTTTCAAAAGAAAAAATAAAAAAGGGTTAGGCGTATAGTTCAGAGGTAGAATGGCCCTGGGTTCAATCACGCAGACCAAAAAAAAGAAGATATATATAAATTATCAACTTGTACTATTCTAAGGCATGATGACAGAAGTATTTATTTTTTATTGTCAAAAGTCATACTAACAATGGGAAGCAAGTACATATCCACACAATGGGGAAAATGTAATTATTGAGTAAAAAAGTCTATGATTATATACATATATGTCTGTGATTATATGTATAATATATAATATTTGCAATACATAATGCATAATGTATAATATAATATAACATATATTTGGTTAATATATCATGGCAAGGCAATACCTCATTTGGTTACTTCTGAAATAATAAATCAGTATCTCTACTTCTCAAATTTCAGAAAAATTTTTTTTGTGTTCAAGAGTATGAAAAAATTTGTTCTTCATGAAATAAAAACACAAAGATGAAAAGATAGCTAAACCAGATGACACATTTCCTTTGCTATAATATATACATATATATAGTATATTAGCCAAATATACATATATATGTATTGTATGTACATATAGTCAAAGACTTTTATAATAATATATATTTCCATATATATTTATATTTATTTCCATATATATATTTAGTGGTGGTATTGAGATATATATATATGGTGGTGGTGGTGGTGGTATTGAGGAATTAATCCAGGACCTCTCTTATACTAAGCAAATATTTTGCCACTGGGGTACAACACTGTACCCAAACCAAATGTATGATTTTATGTACAAATTACCTCTCGTTTGGTTTTTTATATGTTCTCTTTCAATTATAATTAACATATAGGAAAATGCACAGATCTTAAGTATATAGTTTAACATATTATTACATATGAATATGCCCATAAAACTTAGTCATATTAAAATATAAACATTTTGAGCCAATATAGAAGAGCAGAGGTAGATGGCACCTTTCAATTTCCCTGTAGCTTGGAATTGAAGCAGCTGGAGAACAGATCCTCAGCAAGGTGACTGACTGAGGAAATTGACTGCAGTTCAATTTTGGACATTCAGAGACTTACAGAGACTTAAAATGTCTGGTCCTTTGAACACAGGGTGAGAAAGAGTACAACAGTGCTAAGCTTGTGATTGGTGGTGCCAGAGCACCACAGATGGGACAAGTAACGCACAGGGGAAGAGAGAGAAAGACTGTAGACATAGTTGGCGTGGAAACAGCTGTAGAACAGCAATGCAGTCTGAATTTAGCTGATTCGGAAACAGCAGAGGAGGCTGGTGTGGAGAACTGACCCCCATTTCTCAAGTTGTGAGCAGAGTGGTGTATGGGAGGCATGTTGTGGAGGTTACACCTGTGCTTGCTTGTGAAAACAGCGAGATCACAGCAAATATTGCCATGCTGTTTCAGCCAGCGCCTACCTTGTGGTCCAAAATGGTTCTGGTGGAATGCCATTGAAACAGAAACAAGAGAAATTCATATGAAGTCAGATTCAAGTTTAGAGACAGAAAAGGAAGGCAAAATTGTTTCCCTTTGAATCTGTTGACTCCTGTGACCAGCTGAAGAGGGTCAGGAAACTGAACAGGTGCACGCAATTACAAGTAAGGACTAGACCTTGGAAGGCCAAACTCATAGACAGTGAAGTTTGTAGGACTTGCCATGCCCTGTCTACCCAGGGTGGTTGGTTACCCCACCCTATGAGTAAGATTCATAGAGGGCACCTGAGATACAAACATGCAGTAGAGATTGATACAGTCTGGTTGCTGGTTGCTAAGGATGTGTCTAGAGTTGACTCCACCCAATAACATTTCAATAAGGAGTTGATATCAACTTCCAGAACTTCCCATTTAGAGCTATGTCAGCCCTGCCCTGGGGGTGGGTCTTTCTAATCTGTCTGGAGTAAACTCTAAAATATGTTACTTCTACTCCATGTTTCCTTGTACTGGTGAGCAGGGAAGCTGGAAGCCATTTCAATCAGACTTGGTCCCAGGCCTTTCCAGCTGGCAGTCTGGCAAGCAGCACAAAGGAGGAAGGGGTTAGTAACTCTAGACCAGGTGCTCTCTCAGGGGCAAGAAGCCCTCACGTAGCCCAAGAAGAAGTCAAACTGGCATAGATCATGAATATTCATTTCCACAGTTTGGTCCATTGAGGGGACATAGTTCTTTCATTAAGAATTTATTTTCGTATTTGATGATTAGGATATATATATATAATATTAATATACTTGATGATTTTTAATATTATTAGTAATTATATTTGATTAGTGTATATGTATACATATATATATATGGAAAACTTGTTATGTTCTCTCTCTCTTTCTCTTTCTCTTTGAGTTTTTATTTTTCTTTCTTCGTGGCCTTCATTTTCTACCTCTCTTTGGCTCTTTCTCTTTTTTTTTTTGCCGTACCAGGGATTGAACCCAGGGGCATTCTACCTCTGAGCTACACCCCCAGCCCTATTTTTTATTCTTTATTTTGAAACAGGGTCTCACTAAGTTGCAGAGGGCCTCACTAAGTAGCTAAGGCTGGCTGCGAACACGGATCCTCCGGTCTCAGCCTCCCAAGTACTGGGATTACAAGCGTGCGCCACCACGCCTGGCTTTTTGGCTTTCTTTTAATTTATGAATATTCTAACCTTTTTATGATCCATTCCCATTTTCTTCTACCTTAATTGTACTTTTGCCATTTGTATGTGTGTGTGTGGGGGGGGGTACTGGGGACTGAAC
Source organism: Glis glis (assembly GCA_004027185.1). NCBI lineage: Eukaryota > Metazoa > Chordata > Mammalia > Rodentia > Gliridae > Glis > Glis glis. The sequence continues at coordinate 284 of PVJS01034177.1, read as the reverse complement.
CCAGGGACATTTTACCTCTGAAATACAACCCAGTCCTTTTTATTTTAGGGGTTGAAATAAGGTCTCACTAGGTTACTGAGAGTCTCACTAATTTGCAGAGGTTTGACTAGAACCTGTGATTCTCCTGTTTCAGCCTCCCAGGTACTGGTATTACAGGCATGTGCCACCATGCCTGGCTATATTTTTACCATTTTTTAAAAATGTTTAACTTACATAATTTCTGCTATTTTGGTTGTTAGTTTTGTAAATATCTTTTTTTTTTTTTTTTTTTTTGCGGTACCAGG
>PVJS01034176.1:0-21722 GCA_004027185.1 Glis glis | reverse complement strand
GAACAACAATCAGTTGATGATGTATTTTGTTTCCCTAATCATTGTGTATAAAATCCTTGCCTAAAACTTTGCAAAATACACTCAGATGCAACCTCCTTGAGTTGTGTCTGTTTGTCACTCATCGCCGACTCCTTGCCCACCTTCCCGAGACCCCTGTCCCGTCGGTCTCAATGCTCTCCGGCTGAGCTGGTCCGTCGCAGTCCCCAGACCTATTTTAATTTTATTTGGAAACAGGGTCTCACTAGGTTGATGAGAGTCTACTTGCTGAGGCTGTCCTCAAACCTGCGATCCTCCTGTCTCAGCCTCCCAAGTACTAGGATTACAAGCGTGCACCACCACACCCAGCTTAAACCTAGGCAATTGAGACCATGTTTTCCTTTTACTAAAAGTAATAGTACAAGGAAATACTTATTAAATATTCCACCTGTTTCTCTACTACATTCTCCATGAGGCTGCCAGAATTCTTTCTAAAATTCAAGTTCAAATATTGATTTCTCTGATCAAAACCCTTCAAAGCTCTCAATCTCTCTCAAAGTACAAGGTGGCACTTATAATGTCCTGTGTGTCCCTATGTGATTAGCCACTTCCCTCCTCTTGGACCTCACTTCTATCACTCTCTCCCTCTCACTCAATTCATCATGGCAGTCTCCCTGCCTTCTGCAAACTGACCAGCATTCTCCTGCCTCAATGCCTGTGCGCTTGTTCTTCCCTGTGCCTGGAATGCTTTTCCCCCAGATATCTGCATGGCTCTCTACCTCCTGTCAGTCACATCTCTATTCCAAGGTCACCTTACCAGAGAGGCCTTACCTTACCTATAGAAAATAGAACTTCACTCCCTACCCCCGTACACAGCTACATGATTCCCCATAGAACTTATAACCTGAGTTCTGTATATCTGTTTGTTTGTCTCCCTTCACTATAAGTTCTGTGAGGGCACAATATTGCCTATTTTATTCACTGGCCTATCTTTTTTGTGTACAGTGCTGGGGATTGAACCCAGAAGCATTCTATCTCTGAACTATACCCCCGATCCTATTTTTTATTTCTTTCCTTATTTCCTTATTTATTTATTTGCGGTACCAGGGATTGAACCCAGGGGCATTCTACCTCCGCGCTACACCCCCGGCCCTATTTTTTATACTTTATTTTGAAACCGGGTCTCACAAAGTTGCGGAGGGCCTCACTAAGTAGAGAGAGAGAGAGACAGAGAGAGAGAGAGAGAGAGAGCTGAGGCTGGCTGCGAACCCAAATCCTCTGGTCTCCGCCTCCCAAAGTACTGGGATTACAAGCGTGCGCCACCACGCCCGGCATTATTTGTTATTTTAAAATAGGGTCTCGCTAAGTTACTGTGCACTGGCTTCAAACCTGAGATCTTCCTGTCCCAGCATTGCAAGAACTGGGATTATGAGCATGCACCACCACGCTGGGCTTCATAGGCTACCTTGATAGTGCAGCAAACAATAATCGCTCCAGAAATATCTGCTGAAAAAGAAACCAAACGGCGGTGGCAACAGCGGCTACATCTTGCCAGCATTGTGGCTTCCACACAAGACCAACGGAGATGCCAGCGATCCGTTGTGAATCCAGCAACTGCAGAATAGCAGCAGTGAAGGCGACAAGCGACTCACATCACGTGCAACACAGAGCCGAACTGCTGCATTGGCAGAAGTGGCAACGGCGCCATTTTGGTCAGACCGCACCTATGGCTACTGGCATTGTGACTTCTGCAGGCCACCAACAAAGAAACCAGGGACCTGCTGTAAAACCAGCAGCTGCAGAGCATCAGCAACAAAAGTGAGCAGCAGTTCTATCCACTCTTGGCAGAGTCCCCAGGGCCCAGAGGCCTGACCAGAACCTGCGGCAGCGGCTGAGACCACCCCCCCCAGAGATTAAGAACAGTGCTCAGCGAGACCGTAAGTCAACGAGCCACCCCAGGGGGAGACCGCCCAGCGCGGCCACAGGGACTCACGGGATCTGAGACTGTGTGAATTGCCCCGGCAGAGGTGGGAGTGGGGTCTTCTGTGGGATGCAGTAGACGCGTGGATAAGCAGAGAGTGCCAGGCAACATTTGGGAGGGACAGACTTGTAGCCTGCAGGTCACAGTGCCCTTATAGAGTCCCCGGGAATCACCACAGGACGTACAGTTGTGGTACCGGGGAAAAGAAAACCAAACCACCCCTCTCTGCAGAAAATGTGGAGTTCCGTGTTTGCACAGAATCGGGTCAAAGCGACATCCGCCACTTCTGTAGGCAAAGAGTGACACAAGCCTGGGTCCCCCTGCTGGTGACACCTGCCATAGGTGTAGACAGAGAGAGACATAGGGACAGCACAAGTGGAGACCGCGGAGACCCACACTTACAGTGAGAGGGGCAATAGCGGCACTGGTTGCCTGCACAGGCAGCGAGAGGCACCAGGCAAGGGTCCCAATCACTGAAGACCAAAAATTGGGTCTGCAAATGGACATTATACCAAGCAGGTGAGAATAACCATTCAGTAAAGGATATTCACCTTTAAGGCACACCTAGTAGCAACTATCTACCTCCAGAATAAGAAACTATAAAGGGAGTGAGATTAGACATAGGAAACCTGCAGAGTAAGAGAAAGAGAACTACCAAAAGCAACAAAGGTATAAACATAAGAAACCTGAAATCATGAAAAGGAAGAACAGCAAAGAAACAATGAGCCCCCACAATCCCACAACAACAGAACCCGCCAACACAGAAGTGCAAAGATTGCCAGAAGGACAATTCAGAACTTTAATAGTAGAAATGATACAGGATTTCCGAAAGGAATTTAGAGAGAGCCTGAAAGTAATGAAGGATCAAATAAACAAAGAATCTGACAACCTGAACAGGAATCAAAAAGAAACTCTGAAGGGAGTGAAGGATGCAATAATTGAAATGAAGGCATCAATACAGACCATCAACAATAGACAAGACCACATGGAAAACAGAATCTCACTCTTAGAAGATGACCTCTCCAAAAATGAACACATAGTATATAAATTAGAAAAAACAATTTGACAGCATGAATTGGGCATTGAAGAGATCTCAGCCAGTCTTAAAAGAGCAAACCAAAGAATAATAGGCATAGAAGAGGGAATAGAAGCCGAAACCAAAGGAATCAATAATCTGTTCAAAGAAGTAATATTAGAAAATTTTCCAAACATAGAAAGAGAGGTCGACACACAGGTACAGGAAACATATAGAACCCCTAATAGACAATATCAGAGAAGAGGTTCACCATGCCACATAATAATCAAATTGACTAATGTAGAGGCCAAGGAGAAAGTCTTAAAGGCAGCGAGAGTAAAAAACCAAGTAACAATCAGAGGCAAACCAAGAAGAATCACTCCTGACCTTCCAAACCAAGTCTTGAAAGCCAGGAGGGCCTGGAGTGAAATATACTAGCAAGTTCAAAAAATGTGAAATAATCCCCTGTGTCTGTTCAGACCATAATGGAATGAAACTAGAAATCAACTATAAGAAGACCCAGAGAAACCTCATAAACACATGGAAACTGAACACCACACTGCTGAATGAGGAATGGGTCAGAGAAGAAATAAGGGGAGAAAATAAGAAATTCCTAGAAACAAATGAAAACAGAGACACAACCTATCAAAAACTCTGGGACACCCTGAGGGCAGTATGAACAGGAAAATTCATAGCACTGAGTGTCCACATAAGAAGAACAGAAAATCACCAAATAAATAACCTAATGACACACCTCAAAGCCCTTGAAAAACAGCAACAGTCCAACCCCAAAGCCAGTAGAAGACAGGAAAGTATTAATATCACAGCAGAAATCAATGAAGTAGATAATAAAAAAAACAATACAAAAAAAATCAACAAAACCAAAAGCTGGTTCCTTGAAAAAATAAACAACATAAACCACTAGCCAACCTAACCAGAAAGAAGAGAGAATCAACCCAAATTACTAAAATAAGAGATGAAAAAGGTGATATTACCACCGACAGCTCAGAAATCCAGAGGATTATCAGAAACTACTTTGAAAAACTATACTCCAACAAAATGGAAAACCTAGAAGAAATTGACAAATTTCTAGACACGTACAACCTTCCTAAGTTGAATCAAGAAGATTTAGAAAATTTAAATCGACCAATAGCAATCAAAGAGATTGAAGCAGCAATAAAGAGCCTACCATCAAAAAAAAAGCCCAGGTCCAGATGGTTTCCAAGGTGAATTTTATAAAACCTTTATAGAAGAACTAATCCCAATAGTCCTTAATCTATTCTGGGAAATAGAAAGAAGCGGGACTCCCCCAAATACATTCTGTGATACCAACATTACATTAATACCAAAACCAAATAAAGTCAGCTCAAGAAAAGAAAACTACAGATCTATATCATTGATGAACTTAAGACGCAAAACTTCTAAACAAAATACTAGCAATGCACGTTCAAAACCACATCAAGAAAATCATACATCATGACCAAGTCGGGTTCACCCCAGGGATGCAAGGCTGGTTCAACATACGAAAAACAATCCATGTAATCCACCACATAAACAGAACTAAAGAGAAAAATCACATGATCATTTCAATAGATGCTGAAAAGGCATTTGACATTATCCAACACCCATTCATGATAAGAACACTGCAGAGAATCAGAATAGAAGGAACATACCTCAACATCATAAAGGCAATATACAATAGGCCCACAGCCAACATCATACTGAATGGGGAAAAATGTCGAGTTCCCCTTAAAAACAGGAACAAGACAAGGATGTCCACTGTCACCACTACTTTTCAATACAGTACTTGAGACTCTAGCCAGAGCAATAAGGCAAGAGAAGGAAATAAAAGGAGTACAAATAGGAAAAGAGGAGCTGAAACTATCTCTATTTGCAGATGACATGATGTTACACTTAGAAGATCCAACAAACTCAATTAAAAGGCTCATAGAACTGATCAACAAATTCAGCAAAGTGTCTGGATATAAAATCAATCATAAAAAATCAGAAGTTTTTCTGTATGCCAACCATAAATCCACTGATAATGAAATCCAGAAGACATTTCCACTCAAGATATACCCCAAAACAATAAAATACTTAGGAATAAACCTAACCAAGGGGGTAAAAGACCTCTACAAGGAAAATTATAAAACATTGAAAAAAGAAATTGGGCAGGGAGGTTGACAAGATGGTGTCAGAGTAAGGACACTGAGAGGAGCCTGTCTGTAAATTGTCTCAGGTGCTCTGAACTGAACAGCCATACACATCCCATACTACTTTCATGGGAGATAGGAACTAAAGACAATAACATTTAAGAATACATAGAAGCCTACCAATTAACAGCCAGGCTGAAAAAGGGTAAAAAAAAGGGGGGGCAACCAACCAGAGACGGGAGAACAATAACCCCGTCCCAGACCGGGTCACTGGACCAGCAGGAACCCTCAGAAAATCCGAAAAATCTTGTAACTAGCAACCTGAGGCCTTTCTCACAGACATCGGGATCATCAACCACAAAATCCGACAGCCCCAGGACAATAAGATGGAGAAAGAAGACTACCATCCACTTCCATCGCAATCCAGTGGTACTCCGCACACTGAAAGGAGAAGTGAGTGTTGCGGCCTCATAGGATAACTGAAAAGAGCTCCCCCCCCCCGCAAAAAAGAGAGGGTGGGGATACAAGCAGTTTCTGGCTGTTGCCACACAGGAAAATCTGAGGAACAGAGCAAGTCTGAAAGTTGCAGATCAACACAGCCTTCTCTGGGGAGTGCGGCATCCCCACCAGCGCCTAGAACAGCCCTGGAGGGACTCAGCGGCAAGCAGAGACAGGAAGCTGAAAGCGCCAGCATTCCCCGCCTGCAACCCAGATAGCCCGTGAGGGTCTCGCCCTAAATGGGAGGAGAGTGCCAGCGCTACTGGCCTGCACCCAGGCGGAGGGAAAGAGGGATGCAGACAGCAGAGAGCAGCGGCCTTCCCCCCCAACTCAGTGCCCAGGCCAGACACAGAGTGTCTCTGCCTAAACAGACAGACCCAGAGGGACTTGGGAAGTAGAGGGCACCAGAGTTCCCCACCTGAGCCTAGGCAGAGAGAAAAAAAGGTCGCGCACGGGCAGTAGAGTGCACTTCCCCGCCTGCGCCAGGGACAGCCCCGGAGGGACTCGGCAGCAAGTAGAGGCGGGAAGCTGAAAGTGCCAGTGTTCCCCTCCTGCAACCCTGATAACCCGTGAGGATCTCACCCTAAACGGGAGGAGAGTGCCGGCGCTACTGGCCTGCACCCAGGAAAAGGGAAAGAGGGATGCTGGCAGCAGAGAGCCGCGGCCTTCCCCCTCTCCCTTAGCACCCAGGCCAGCCGCAGAGTGCTGCAGAGAGTGCCGGTGTCCCCCACCTGTGCCCAGGCAGAGATAAAGAGGGACACAGGCAGCGAAGAGGGTGAGCCTTCCCCCACCTGCCCCCAGGCCAGCCTGATAGGGACTCAGCCTAACGTGTGGAGAGTGCCAGTGTCCCCCACCTGTGCCCAGGCAGAGAGAAAGAGGGACACAGGCAGCAAAGAGAGTGAGCCTTCCCCTACCTGCGCCCAGGCCAGCCCAAGAGGGTCTCTGACTAAACAAGCAGAGACAGAGGGACTCAGGAAGCAGAGAGTGCCAGTGTTCTTCACCTGTGCTCAGGCCAAATAGGTAAACCACCAGAAAAGACTGTCAGACACCAAAGACAAACTAACCACCACTGACAAATGGAACCAATCAGCAGCCGCACATTGAAGTTTAAAAATGCACAGGGTACAAACTGACCTACCCACATCTCTGAGTCTACCCCCTATTACAGAGGTGACAGGTCCACAGACCTCAACACCTGGAATTCATCAACAACACCATTGCAGCAGACAGAAGGAACCCTAGAGTAATTGCAACCCAGTACCAACAATCTACTGGCAGAACAACAGTGGAGTGATACGGGACACAGATTTCAAAGAACGTATTAAAGGGTGATAAACACACAACAGAGAGCTAAGAGTAACAATACAGTAGAAGCTAGTCATCTTTAAGGCACACCTAGTAATAAATATCTACCTCCAGAACAGGTTACTATACAGGGAGAGTGATTAGACACAGGAAACCTACAGAGCGAGAGAGAGATACCAAAAGCAACAAAGATATAAACTTAAGAAACCTGAAATCATGGGAAGGAGGAACAACAAAGAAACAATGAGGTCCCACAACTCCACAATAATAGAAACCATCACCACAGAAATTCAGGGATTGCCAGAAGGACAATTCAGAACTTTAATAGTAGAAATGATACAGGATTTCCAAAAAGAATTCAGAAAGAGCCTGAAAGTAATGAAGGATCAAATAAGCAAAGAATCTGACACCCAAAATAGGAATCAAATAGAGGCTCTGAAGGAAGTGAAGGATGCAATAACTGAAATGAAGGCATCAAAACAAACTATTAACAGTAGACTAGACCACATGGAAAACAGAATCTCACTCTCAGAAGACAACCACTCCAAAAGTGAGCTCATCCAATATAATATAGAAAAAACAATTTGACAGCATGAATTGGACATCGAAGAGATCTCGGCCAACTTGAAAAGAGCAAACCTAAAAATAATAGGCATACAAGAGGGAATAGAAGCTGAAACCAAAGGAATAAACAATCTTTTCAGAGAAGTAATATTGGAAAATTGCCCAATTATAGAAAGGGAGATCGACACCCAGGTAAAAGAAACATATAGAACCCCTAATAGACAAGATCAGAGAAGATGTTCACCACATCACATAATAGTCAAACTGACTAACGTAAAAGCCAAGGAGAGAATCTTAAAGGCAACCAGAGAAAAAAACCAAGTAACATACAGAGGCAAACCAATAAGAATCACCCCCAACCTTCCAAACCACATCATGAAAGCTGGGAGGGCCTGCGGCAACACATTCCAAACTCTGAAAGAAAACAACTTCCAACCAAGATTTACTTACCCAGCAAAGATATCTATAAAATTTGATGGGGAAATAAAAACCTTTCATGAAAAACAGAAGCTGAAAGAATTTATGTCTGCCAAACCAGCATTAGAGAAAATACTCAAAGAGATTAACTAAAAAGAAGGAATAATAAAAAAACGCCAGAACCAAAGAAACAATAACTTCCATCAAACAGCAAAATAAGAAAAGGAAAAAAAAAAACACTACCTCAAACAGAAGTCAAAACACAAAATGTTAGGAATTAAGAATCATCTCTCAATAACCACGCTGAATATAATGGACACAATTCACCAATCAAAAGACATAAAGTAGCAAAATGGATCAAAAATCTTAATCCATCTGTATGCTGCTTACAAGAAACACACCTTACAAGTAAAGACACTCACAAACTAAAAGTAAAAGGCTGGAGCAAGGTAATCCATGCTAGTGGAACACGAAGACAAGCAGGAGTAGCAACTATGATATCAGACAAATTAGACTTCAAGCCTAACCTTATCAGAAGAGACAAAGAAGGGCAATCATTAAAAACACAAATAATAACAAATGCTGCCAAGGATGTAGAGGAGTAGGAACTCCAATACACTGTTGGTGGGATTGCAAATTAGTGCAACCACTTTGGAAAACAGTGTGGAGGATCCTCAGAAGAATAGAAATGAACCTACCATATGACCCAGCAATACCACTTCTAGGCATCTACCCAAAAGAACTGAAACCAAACTACCAGACTAATGCATGTGTATCTATGTCTATAGCTGCACGATTCACAATTGCCAAACTTTGGAACCAGCCAAGGTGTCCATCGACAGATGAATGGACTACAAGACTATGGGATATGTACACAATGGAATTTTACACAGCCATAAAGAACAAAATTACATCATTTGCAGGGAAATGGAGGGAACTGGAGAACATTATGCTAAGTGAGATTAGTCAGTCACAAAGAGTGAAACGTCGGATGTTCTCCCTAATATGTGGAAGCTAGGGAGAATGGGATTTAGAAGGGACTCCAGATAAAGAAGGAGAAAACTTTAGTTGAGCAAAGAAGGCGACCTAACTGAGGGAGATGGGAGGGGGGAAGAGGGAAATACACCAATGCACACAATGTATATACACAAACTATCGGAGTCAATCACTATGCTGAGCACAGAAAGGAGGGAAGCAGGAGGGAACAGAGTGGGATTTGAGGGAGGGCTAAATGAGCAATGTGTGCATACATGCTTCCGATACTCTGGCACCTATCAAAATGTATAACTACAATGCACCAATAAATGAAATGAAATAAAATAAAATAAAATTCTAAGAGAGCTAAAAAAAAAGAAAAAAGAAATATCTGCTGAATGAATGGCTGGCTGATTGACTAAATATGCTCATCTTTTTCAGGAGTTTGCCATGGTCTCCACTTTCTTACCTATCATTCATTGTTTAATTCACTGTAAACTGATTTCTACCCTTACCATTTTACTGAACCTGCCCTTGCCAAGGTCACCAATGACCTCCAAGTTGTTAAATGAAATGGGTTCTATTTCTGTCCTTATTTCATTGGCTATCTCGATAATGATTGACATACTATCTCTAACCTGATTCATGAGAATGGGAGTTAACCCATTCTCTTCCGTCTCTATATTCTTTAAATGAATCCATCTATTCCTATTGTTTTAAACTTTTCTTCATGTAAATGAGAGTACAAATGTCTCCTCTGAACCAAACCCATGTATCCAACATCTTTACATGGTTGTTTCACAGGCATTCCTTATCTCTGCAGATATTGCTTTTGCTCCCTGCTGTGGACTGTATTGTTTCTCACCAATCCCCAAATTGATGCGCTGAAGCGCTAACCCCCAATGTGACTATACTTGGAGATAGGGCCTTTAAAAGATAACTAAGTTAAATGAAGCCATGAGGACGAGGCTCTGATCTGATGGAATTAGTGTCCGTACCATCAGAGATACCACAGAGTGCTCACCTTCTTACTCTTGCTTATAATCTCTCTCTCTCCTTCCCTACTCCCCAAGTGCACACAACAAGGAAAGGGCATGTGAGAACATAGCAAGAAGGCAACCATCTGCAAACCAAGAAAAGCAACTTCACCAGAAACCAGCTGGCTGGAACCTTGATCACAATCTCAGGAAAATCTCTTTGAGAAGTGGTGTGAGAAAACTAGATACCCATTACACTCAAGAAAGAAATTGGAAACTATGAAACTAGTAAGAAAATAGGAAATATTCTGGAATAATGATCTGGGAAAAGACTTTATGGATATGACTCCAAAAGTACAGGCAGCAAAAGCAAAAATGGACCAATGGGATTACTAAAAAGCTTTTGCACAGCAATGGAAATAATTGACAGAGTGAAGAGACAACCTACAGAATGGGAGAAAATGTAAACAAATTATCCAACAAAGGGTTAATATCTAGAATATAAAAGGAACTCAAATAACTCAATAACAACAACAACAATAATAATAATCTGATTTTAAAATGGGCAAATAATCTGAATAGACATCTCTTAAAAGAGAATATATGCCAGGCATGGTAGTGCATGCTTGTAATCACAGCACTTGGGAGGCTGAGACAAGAGGATTGTAGGTTCGAGGACAGACTCAGCAAATAGTGAGACTCTCATTAACCTAGAGAGACCCTGTTTCAAAATAAAAATAAAGCCAGGTGTGGTGGCACATGCTTGTAATCCCAGTACTTGGGAGGCTGAGACTGGAGGATCCGGGTTAGCGGCTAGCCTCAGCTACTTAGTGAGGCCCTCCACAACTTAGTGAGACCCTGTTTCAAAATAAAGAATAAAAAATAGGGCTGGAGGTGTAGCCCAGAGGTAGAATGCCCCTGGGTTCAATCCCGGATACTGCAAAAAAATAAAACCACAAAAAATAAATAAATAAAATAGGGCTGGGAGTGTAGCTTGGAGGTAGAATGCCCCTGGGTTCAATCCCCAGTACCACACCAAAAAAAATAAAAAAAGAATATACAATTAAAAACACGTAGCCGGGCGTGGTGGCACACGCTTGTAATCCCAGTACTTTGGGAGGCGGAGACCGGAGGATCCGGGTTCACGGCCAGCCTCAGCTCTCTCTCTCTCTCTCTCTCTCTCTCTCTCTACTTAGTGAGGCCCTCCACAACTTTGTGAGACCCAGTTTCAAAATAAAGTATAAAACATAGGGCCGGGAGTGTAGCGCGGAGGTAGAATGCCCCTGGGTTCAATCCCCGGCACCCCCCCAAAAAAAGAAAACACGTAATGAAAAAATCCTCAACATAATTAATCATCAGGGAAATGCAAATCAAAACCACAATAAGACATCATCTTACTGCAATTAGAATGGCCATAATAAAAAAGACAAAAAATGTTAGTAAAGTTGCAAAGAAAGGGGAACTTTAATACACTGTTGGTGGGAATGCAAATTAGTACAGCCATTATGGAAAAGAGTATGGAGGTCCTCAAAAAATTAGAAATAGAACTATCATTTGATCCAGCAGTTACACTACTGGATATATACCAAAGGAATTGAAAATCTTATGTCAAGAGTCATCTGCACTCCTATAATTATTGCAGCACTATTCACAATAGCCAGGATATGGAATCAACATAGGTGTCTACTGACAGATGAATGGATAAAGAAAACTTGGTATACAGACACAATAGAATATTATTCAGCCTTAATAAAGAATGAAATTCCTTGTTTGCAGTAACAGGGATAGAATTGGAGGACATTATGTTAAGCAAAATAAGTCAGGCATAGAAAGAAAAATACCACCTGTTCTCATTTATATGTGGAAGCTAAAAATCTTATCTTATAGATTAGAGAATAGAATAGTGGTTATCAGCATTTGGGAAGGGTGTTGGGGAGAAGAAGAGGGAGATGGTGAGATGACGGTTAATGGGAACAGAGATGCAATTGGATAAGAGGAATAGTTTCTACTGTTTTATAGCATAGTCAGATAACAATGGTTGACAAAAAAATAATTGAATATTTAAAAATAGCTAGTAGAGAAGATTTCGAATGTTCCCAACATAAAAATGTCTGAGGTAATAGATATGCCAATTACCCTGATCTGATCATTACACACTGTGTACAAGTAATAAAATATTAACAACACTGAACCCCACTAATATGTACAATTACACGTGTCAATTAAAAATAAAAATACATCCAGGTGTTGTGGCGCACTCTTGTAATCCTAGTACTTGGAAGGCTGAGACAGGAGGATCAGAGGTTTGTGACCAGTCTCAGCAACTTAGTGATGCCCTCCACAACTTAATGAGATGCTGTTTTAAAATAAAAATATAATAATGCTGCGGATGTAGCTCAGAGTCAGAATGCCCCTGGGTTCAATCCCCAGTATCACAAAATAAAAAGATAAATAAATACATTTTTAAATGAATATTGAAAGGATTAAAGATGGCAGAATAGAGGAGGGCATCGCATTTCGGTTGCCCCAAGACATGGAATTGAACCAGTAGGAAGACTGCTTCTTGGTAAGAGAAGAAAAGCAGTCAGAATTCAGCAGAAGAATCAAAACGAGGCACTGAATGAAATAAAGGGCACAATAAATTAAATGAAGTCTTCAAAGAAAACCATCACTGGCTAACTAGATCACATGGAAAATAGAGTCTCACTCTTAGAAGACAGCTCATTCAAAACTGACCACACAGTCAAAAATATAGACAATACGATATGACCAGAATATTCAAGAAATCAGGGGAAAAGTTAAGCAACCAAACCTACAGATAATAGACACTGAAGAAGGTCTAGAAGCACAAACCAAGAGTATTAAAAACCATTTCAGAGAAATACTATCAGAATTTCCCAGACAGAGAAAATGAGATGCACATCCACATACAAGAGACATTCAGAACCCCAATTAGACAAGATCAAAGAACTTCTCCATTCCACATTATAATCAAAATGACTAACATAAAGGTCAAGGAGAGAACATTAAATGTGTTGAGAGCAAAAGGCTGGATGACATTCAGGGGCAAAACATAAGAGTAACTTAGGATTTTTCAACCCAAGTCATGAAAGCCAAGAGGGAAAGGTATAATGTACTTCAAACCCTGAAAAAAACAATTTCCAACCAAGACTGTAAAATCTAACAAAGATATTTTCCAAAATCGATGAACAAATAAAAACCTTCCAAGACAAAACAAAAACTAAAAGAATTCATAACCACCAAGCCAGCACTAGAGAAAGTACTTAAAGAAATAAAACACAATGAAAACATAGAAAATAAACACCAGAACCAGAGAAGGGACAAATTCCATCAGATGAGCAACTAAGCAAAGGAGAAGTAACATTACATCAAACAGAAAACATAACTCAAAATTACAGGAAATAAAAATCATCTCTCAATAATAACCTTGAATGTCAACAGTCTCAACTCCCCAATTAAAAGGCATAGAATGGCAAAGTGGATTAAAGACCATAATCCAACTATATACTGCTTGGATTATACTGACTTTACAAGCAAAGATACATAGGCTAAAGGTGAAAGGATGGAAAAAGCTATTCCACGCAAATGGAGACCAAAAACAAGCAGGGGTTGCAACTCTCATTTCTAACAAAGCAGACTTTAAGCCAAAACGTATCAGAAGAGATAAAGTGTGTCATTTCTTACTAATAAGAGGAACAATCCAGCAAGAAGATAAAATGATAGTACACATTTATGCCCCAAAGGTGGGTGTACCCAATTTTATCAAAACTCTTTGGGACATTAAGACTCAGATAGACCTTGTTTCTATCAGCATTGACCACATAACTTAGAGGAAAGAAGATTTATTTTCTTCTGGCTTCAGGTTCAGTCCATGTGAGGCTGGGGACCACAGATGGCACTGCATGGCAGTGAGAAACAAAACAAGCGAGAGGATATGGGCTGTGCTCCTCACATCATGGAGGCTGGAAGCAAGAGAGCAAGGAAAGGGAGGGGGGAACATATATAATCCCCAAGGCCACACCCTCAGGGATCCACCTTCTCCAGCCACACCCTACTGCCCTAGGCCACCACCCAGAAAACCCATTACAATGGATTTATCCAGTGCTGGGATTAAAACCCTCATGACTCAATTACATCAACTTCAAACATCAATTTATGAGCTCTTCAAGGGGCATTCTGTATCTAACCATGACAGACCTCAACACAATAATATTGGGAGACTTCATCACACCACTAGATCAACCTTCCAGACAAAAAACTCTTCAGACCTAAAGAATACTATAAACCAAATAGATCTAATAGACATATACAGAATATTCCATCCAACAATAGCTGAATACATATTCTTCCCAGTTGCTCATGGAAACTTCTCCAAAACAGACCATAGTCTAGGCCACAAAGCAAGTACAAGCAAATTCAAAAAAAGTAATATAATTCCTTTCATCTTTTCAGATCATAATGGAAGGAAAGTAGAAATCAACAACAGGAAGACCCAGAGGAATTACATAAATACATGGAGATTGACTGATACACTTTTGAATAAGGACTGGATCAGAGAAGAAGTAAGGAGAGAAATCAAAAAAATCCCTAGAATCAAACAAAAATAGAGACATAACATACCAAAGTCTATGGGACACTTTGAAGGCAGTTTTAAGAGGAAAATTTATAGCACTGAGTTCCCACATAAGAAAAACAAAATCATCAAATAAACAACTAATATTATAGCTCAAGGCCCTCAAGAATCAGGAACAAACCAATCCCAAAGCCAGTAAGGCAGGAAATAATTGAAATTGGAGCATGAAGCAATGAAATAGAGAACAAAACAACAACAAAAAGCAAAAGATCAACAAAAAAAGCTCATTTTTTAAAAAGAGATTTATTTATTTTTAAAAAGGAGATTTTAAATTTTTAAAAAAGAGATTTTAAAAAAGAGATTTATAAAAGAGATTTTTCAACTAGATTGATAAATCCTTAGCCAACCTAAGTAAAAGAAAGAGAATCAACCCAATTACTAAAATAAGAGATGAAAAAAAGAGGTATCCCCACAGACAACAGAGAAATCCAGAGGATCATCAGAAACTATTTTAAAAACTTATATTCCAATAAACTGGAAAACATAGAAGAAATCTACAAACTTCTAGACACATACAACCTAGCTAAACTCAACTAAGAGGATATCAAAAACCTAAACCAGCCAATAGCAAGCAAAGAAATCAAAATAGCAATAAAAAGCTTTCCATCAAAGAAAAGTCCAGGTCCAAACAGATTCCCAGCTGAATTCTACAAAAACAAAACAAAACAAAAACCTTCATAGAAGAACTAAGCCCAATGTTTCTCAAATTATTCCATGAAATACAAAGAGATGGAGTTCTTCCAAACTCATTCTATGAAGCCAGTATCACCTTAAAACCAAATATAAAGATACTTCAAGAAAAGAATGTTATAGGCCAATATCCTTGATGAACATAGATGCAAAAATTCTAAACAAAATACTAGAGATATGCACTTAAAACCATACAAAGGAAATTGTACACTATTACTGAGTTGGTTTCATTCCAGGGATGCAAGGCTGGTTCGACATACACAAATCAATCAATGTAATTCACCACACAAATAGAACTAAGAACAAAAA
The DNA here is from genome assembly GCA_004027185.1 of Glis glis. Taxonomy (NCBI): domain Eukaryota; kingdom Metazoa; phylum Chordata; class Mammalia; order Rodentia; family Gliridae; genus Glis; species Glis glis. The sequence goes on along the minus strand of PVJS01034176.1, from coordinate 6,208 downwards.
TCACATGATCATCTCAATAGATGCTGAAAAAGCATTTAACAAAATTGAATACCTATTCCTGTTAAAAACACTGTAGAAAATGAGAATAGAAGGACCCTACCTCAACATCATAAAGGGAATATACAATAAACCCAAAGCCAACATCATACTGAATACAAAGACTATACAAAGAACTTTAAAAACTTAACACTAGCCAGGCGTGGTGGCGCACGCTTGTAATCCCAGTACTTGGGAGGCTGGGACTGGAGGATCCGGGTTCGTGGCCAGTCTCAACTACTTAGTGAGGCCCTCCGCAACTTAGCGAGACCTGGTTTCAAAAAAAGAATAAAAAATAGGACTGGGTGTAGCTCGGAGGTAGAATTCCCCTGTGCTCAATCCCAGTACCACAAAAAAAAAAACTTAACACTAAAAAAAAAACAATAAAAAATTGGGCAATTGAACTAAATAGATACTTCACAAAAGAAAAAATACAAATGGCCAGCCAGGCGTGGTGGTGCACATTTGTAATCCCAGTACTTGGGAGGCTGAGACAGGAGGACCACAGGTTCGCCGCCAGTCTCAGCTACTTAGTGAGGCTCTCTGAAACTTAGTGAAACTCTGTTTCAAAATAAAGAATAAAAAGATTGGGCTGGGGGTGTAGCTTGGAGGTAGAATACCCCTGGGTTCAATCCCCAGTACCACAAAAAGAAAGAAAGAAAGAAATACAAATGGCCAATAAATATATGAAAAAATGCTCAACGTCATTAACAATCAGGAAGATGCAAATCAAAACTTCACTGAGATTCCATCTAACCCCAATTAGAATGCCAATCATCAAGAATACAAACAACAATAAATGCTGGCAAGGATGTGGGGAAACAGAAATTTTTATACACAATAGGTGGTATTGCAAATTAGTGCAACTGCTATGTATGAAGATTAGTGTGGAGCTTCCTCAGAAGACTGGGAATAGAAGTACCCTATGAGCCATCTATACCATTCCTAAGTATCTTTCTATAGGAATTCAAATCAGAATATCATAGTAATACATGAATAACCATGCTTATAGCAGCACAATTCACAATAGCTAAATCATGGAACTAGCCTAGGTGTCCATCAACAGATAAATAGATTACAAAATTATGAGATATACATACAATGGAATTGTACTCAGAAATAAAGAAGAACAAAATTATGTCATTTGCAGGAAAATAGATGGATGTAAAGAATATTATGCTAAGTGAGACTGGCCAGTCACAGAAAGTGAAGGGTCATATGTCTTCTCTCATATGTGGAAGCCAGGGAGAAATTGAGATACAAGAGGGACTCTAGATAAAGGGGGAAAACCCCAGGGGAGTGATGGAGGGAGTCTAGGGTAGAGAGGGGGCGGGGAGAATTGATGAAAGAAACACTGCTATTGATACTATGTACATATACAAAATTATCATGTACATTGAAGGGGAAGGAGTAAGGAGGGAGCCGGCAGGAAGCTCACCAAGTGCTGTGTGCATGTATGTCCCTATCACTTTGAACTTCATTACAATGTGAGATTACAATGCACCAATAGACGTATATTAAAATTTTTTTAATGAAATAAAAGCCAGGCATGGTGGCACACACCTATAATCTCAGTACTTGGGAGGATGAGACAGGAGGATTGCAGGTTTGAGGACAGCCTCAGCAACTTGGTGAACTCTCAGCAACCTAGCGAGACCCTGTTTCAAAACAAAAAAATAAAAAAGGGCTGGGGGTGTAGCTCAGAGACAGAATGACCCTGGGTTCAATCCCCAGTATCACAAAAGAAAAAGAACTTAAAAAGAAGTCTATGTGAAGATGGAAACATTCTGGAGATCTGTTTCAAAACAATGTAAATATATTTAATACTACTGAATTGTACACTGAAAAATGATTAATATGGTTACTATGGCTAATATGGGTGGGTGTGGTGGCGCACACCTGTAATCCCAGCTACTCGAGAAGCTGAGTTAGTAGGATTGTAAATTCAAGGCCCCCTGAACAACTTAGTGAGACCCTGTCTCAAAATAAAATAAAAAGGGCTGGGGATGTAGCTTAGTGGTAGGCTGCTTCCCTACCATGTATGAGGACTTGGGTTCAATCCCAGTACTACAAAAAAAAAAAAGGAGGAGGAGGAGGAGGGGGAAGGGAGGAGGAGGAAGAAGAGGAGGAGGAGGAAGAGGAGGAGGAGGAGGAAGTAGAATTTAGTTAACGTAAAAAGCACAGCCAATAACTGTAAAATGACACTCGGGAGGCTGGAGGCTGAAACAGGAGGATTGCAGGTTGGAGGACAGCCTCAGCAACTAGTGAGACTCTCAACAACCTAGTGAGATCCTGTTTCAAAATAAAAATAAAATAGGGCTGGGGGTGTAGCTCGGAGGTAGAATGCCCCTGGGTTCAATCCCCAGTACCACACACACAAAAAAAATTCTAGTCTTTTGTAGTTTGATTTGAGATATTACAATTCTTGTCAATTTACTCCTGTACTCCTTTTGTATAAAGATTTAACCATAATCTCTTTATAAAGTTTAATACTGACATAAAAAATGATTTGGCAAAATGCAACTATAAGAATATCTTTACCTGCAAGACATCAGTCTGTATACAAGTGCTGGGCAAGTTTGGTGTCAAAACACAAGTATCCATCATGAAGTTTTCATAGTCAATGCTATCTGGAAACTGACTGCATCCTCCTACCTGTGAGCTGTGTCCTCTGACCATTACACCACCAGTAGCTGATCCTTTCACTTGGTGCCCTTGAAACTCAACAGGCTACAGATAAGTTAAAAATAAGAACTGCCTAAGTATATATCAGCATATATATTCACGATGCTTATACATAGAAAATAATATACAATTCAGCTTTTCATTAAATATAACTTACTGTAAATAATTACCAGAGTTCCAATGCTGAAAATCAGGAAATACTCCTATTATCCTAAAACATGTTAATGGTAACTAAAGGGCATTGATTTAACTACATTCAAGTTCAACATTTATTAATATGAATTTTCATTACAATTATAAGGCTATGTATGATAATGGCTAATTAAGCCATGAAGATTTAATTGTTCCTGTCTCTATGTTTCACTATACTTTGCATAACTATACATTACACATAACACTATACATTATGGATTTATCACTTTATACTACAATGAAGGTCTCTTTACCTGTATACTAACATACTCTAACCCACTTGAGGGCAGAGACCTTTTTGCTTCATCTAATACATTTATTTTTTTATACTTTTATGGTACATTATAGTCTCACATCATAATGTAGTTCATAGTGATAGTAACATACATGCACACAGCACTTGGTGAGCTTTCCCCCGGCTCCCTCCCCATTCTCCCCCCTCCCCAAACAGGGTATTGAGATTGACAGTGGTATTCTCATATTTGTACATAATGTCAATGAAAGTGATTCCTTCATTGATCCTCCCTCTCCCTCCCCCCTTCCCCTAGACCAATTCCCTGGCTCCACTGGAGTTTCTCTTCCATTATCTGATGTGAGAAACTGTTCTAAGTCTAAAAAATATTGACTTAAGGATTTATAGCTTCTTGCTTGCTTTGGCAGAAGGTTGCCTTTCTTGAGGGAACTGAAGACAGTGACCCTGATGCCCCTTCACTATCTAAGCTATGTCCTCCTGTTTTACTACACCTTTGGCTTGCTTTGCTTAAGGGGTGGAAGACCCCCACAAGGAGGGAGCTGAAGACAGCAACCTCTGCTGCACCTGCAAAACTGCCAGATAACAACTTATCTTCTAAAGCATTCCTAACACAATGCTCTGCTCCTTAGCTGGAAACAATTAATGATTTGATGACCCAGCCTGAATTCTGTAAACCTGTAATAAAAGGAAGAGCTGAGTTTTGCTCAAGGAGTTTGGCTCTGTTGCCTTCTCCCCTCTCACCTCTTCGAGACCAGGAATAGTCTCAAGAGCATTTATTTCATCCTGTCTTCCATCGTGTCGTCCTGTGCCTGCTAGTACAGAGCCCAGCAATCTGAAGTCCCTCTGGTATCCTGATTGCTCCCTAGCTTCCACATATGAGAGAAAACATATGACCCTTGCTGTGACTGGCTAATCTCACTTAGCATAATGTTCTCCAGGTCCATCCATTTTACTTCAAATGACATAATTTTGTTCTTCTTCATTGCTGAGTAGAATTCCACTGTGTGTATATCCCATAATTTTGTAATCGATTCATCTCTTGATGGACACCTAGGTTGGTTTCATAATTTAGCTATTGTGAATTGTGCTGCTATAAACATGGATATGCATGTATTACTATAATTTTCTGATTTCAGTCCATTTGGAAAGTTACCCAGGAGCAGCATAGCTGGATCATATGGTGGATCCCTTCCCAATTTTTTGAGGAACCTCCACACTGATCTCCATAGTGGCTGTACTAATTTGCAATCTCACCAAGAGTGTAGAAGAGTTCCTATTTCCCCACATTCTTTCCAGCATATATTGATTGACTTCTTGATGACTGCCATTTTTTTTTTTTTTTTTTTTGCGGTACTGGGGATTGAACTCAGGGGCATTCTACCTCCGCGCTATACCCCCAGCCCTATTTTTTTATTCTTTATTTTGAAACAGGGTCTCACTAAGTTGTGGAGGGCCTCACTAAGTAGCTGAGGCTGGCCACCAACCCAGATCCTCCCAAGTACTGGAATCACCATGCCCGGCTTTGATGATTGCCATTCTGATTGGGGTTAAATGGAATCTCCCTGATTGCTAATTGTGTTGAACATTTTTTCATACATGTATTGGCCATTTGTGTCTCTTCTTTTGTGAAGTGTCTATTTAGTTCAGTTGCCCATTTCTTGATTGGGTTATTTGTTTTTTTAGTGCTGAATCTTTTAAGTACTTTGTATATTCTAGGTATCAGTCCTCTATCAGAGGGATAGCAGGTAAAGATCTTCTCCCATTCTGTAGGCTCTCTCTTTAGATTCTTGATGGTTTCCTTTGACAAGCAGAAGCTTTTTAGTTAATGCCATCCCATTTATTAAGTCTTGTTTTAATTTCCTGAGCTTTGGGGCTCTTATTGAGGAAATTTCTACCTGTGCCTATATGTTGGAGTGTTGGACCTATGCCTTCCTCTCGACATATACAGAATATGCCAACACATTAATCTTAGCTGATCATGGAAACTTCTCCAAAATATACCATATCCTGGGCCACAAAGCAAGTACCAGCAAATTTTAAAAATTAATATAATTCCCTGCATCTTTTCAGATAATAATGGAATGAAAGTAGAAATCAGCAACAGGAAGACCAAAAGAAATTATATAAATACATGGAGACTGAATGATATACTTTTGAATGAGGATTGGATCAGAGAAGAAATAAGGGGAGAAATAAAAAAAACTCCTAGAATTAAATGAAAATAGAGACACAACATACCAAAATCTATGGGCACTGAGTGTCCACATAAAAAAAAGCAGAAAGTCATCAAATAAACAACCTAATGACGAGCCAGGCGTGGTGGCGCACCCTTATAATCTTAGTACTTGGGAGGCTGAGACAGGAGGATCGCAGGTTCAAGGACAGTCTCAGCAAGTAGTGAGACTCTCATGAACCTAGTGAGACCCTGTTTCAAAATAAAAAATAAAATAGGGCTGGGGGTATAGCTCGGAGGTAGAATGTCCCTGGGTTCAATCCCCAATACCACCAAAAAAATAAAAAATAAAATAATAAACAACCTAATGACACACCTCAAAGACCTGATAAAACAGGAACAGTCTAATCCCAATGCCAGTAAAAGGCAGGAGATAGCTAAAATCAGAGCAGAAATCAATGAAATAGAGAACAACAACAACAAAAATACAAAAGATCAACAAAACGAAAAGCTGGTTCTTTGAAAAGATTAAACAAAATTGATAAACTCTTAGCCAACCTAACCAAAAGAAAGAATCAACTGAAATTATTAAAATCAGAAATGAAAAATGAGACATCACCACAGACAGGAAATCCAGAGGATCATCAGAAACTATTTTGAAAATATATACTCTAGAGCTGGGCGTGGTGGCGCACACTTGTAATCCCAGTACTTTGGGAGGCAGAGACCGGAGGATCCGGGTTCACGGCCAGCCTCAGCTCTCTCGCTCTCTCTCTGTCTCTCTCTCTCTCTCTCTGTCTCTCTCTCTCTCTCTCTCCTTAGTGAGGCCCTCCGCAACTTCGTGAGACCCGGATTCATTTATTTTTTTT
>PVJS01034175.1:0-12809 GCA_004027185.1 Glis glis | reverse complement strand
ATTCACCTATGTTTAGAAGAGAGAGAGAATATAAATGTGATCTTCTTGATAAATGTCAAAAAGGTTGATAAAATTCAATATAAATTGTGATTTAAAAACTCTTAGCAAACTAGAAATAGAAGGGAACTTCTTTAATATTATGAGATATCTACAAAAAGTTATAGCAAATGTCATATTCCAGAGTGAAATATTTAGAGCTTTCCTGTTGAGATGGAGAATGGTATGAGAATGCTCCCTCATACAGAATTTCAGGTCCAAACCTTAACCAGATGCTTTAAAAAATAGAAGTTCAACATAGAGTCAACATATGACCCAGCAATTCTATTAGTTGTGTATACAAAAGAATTGAAAAAATATTACACAAATGCTTGTACATGAATATTTATAGTTGTATTATTTATAATAACCAAAAAGTAGAAAAAAAATGATCATCATATGTCCATCAAATGATGAATAGGCAAGCAAAGTTTGGTATACCTATGTAATACAGTACTATTCAGTCATAAAGAATAAAAACTATTGATACATGCTACAATGTGGGTGAACTGTGAAAATATTATGTTAAGAGATAGAAGCTGACTTAGGGAGGCTCTTAGCAACTTAGTGAGCGGAGAAAAAATAAAATAGGGCTGGGGATATAACTTGGAGGTAGAATGCCCCTACATTCTATCTCTAGTACCACAAGAAAGAAAAGAAGAGACAGAGACAGAGAGAGAGAGAGAGAGAGAGAGAGAGAGGTCATCACAAAGTGACAAATATTGTATGACTTGATTTATTACTTTTATACTTTAATTGGTGCATTATAGTCTCACATCATAATGTAGTTCATAGTGATAGTGACATACATGCACACAGCACTTGGTGGGCTTTCCCCGGGCTCCCTCCCCTCTACCCCCTTCCCCATACAGAATTTTGAGATTGACATTGGTATTCTCACATATGTACATAATGTCAATGGAAGTGATTCCATCATTGATTTTCCCCTATCGCCACCCCTTCCCCTAGACCATCTCCCTGGCTCTACTGAAGTTTCTTCTCCCTTATCTGAAGTCCCTCTGGTATCCCGATTACTCCCTGGTTTCCACATATGAAAGAAAATATATCATCCTTCACTTTCTGTGACTGGCTGATCTCATTTAACATAACGTTCTTCAGATCCATCCATTTTCCTGCAAATGACCTAATTTTGGTCTTCTTTATTGCTAAGTAGAATTCCTTTGTGTGTATATCTCATAATTTTGTAATTCATTCATCTGTTGATGGACACCAAGGATTGTTCCATAATTCGGCTATTGTGAATTGTGCTGCTATAAATATGGATATGTATACATTACTATAATATTCTGATTTCAGTCCCTTTGGAAAGATACCCAGGAGTAGTATAGCTGGATCATATGGTGGATCCATTCCCAGTTTTCTGAAGAATCTCCATACTGATCTCCATAGCGGCTGTACTAATTTGCACTCCCACCAACAGTGTAGAAGAGTTCCTGTTTCCCCACATCCTCGCTAGCATTTATTGTTGTTTGACTTCTTGATGATTGCCATTCTGATCAGGGTTAGATGGAATTTCAGTGTAGTTTTGATTTGCATCTCCCTGATTGCTGATGATATTGAACATTTTTTCATGTATTTATTGGCCATTTGTATTTCTTCTTTTGTGAAGTGTCTATTTAGTTCAATTGCCCACTTCTTGATTGGGTTATTTGTTTTTTTAGTGTTAAGTCTTTTAAGTACTTTGTATATTCTCGATATTAGTCCTCTATCAGAGGAATAGCTGGCAAAAATCTCCCATTTTGTAGGATCTCTCTTTAGACACTTGATGGTTTCCTTTATGAGCAAAAACTTTTTAGTTTAGTGCCATCCCATTTATTAATTCTTGTTTTGATTTCCTGAGCTTTGGGGGTCGTATTGAGGAAGTTTCTACTTGTGCCTATATGTTGGAGTGTTGGACCTATGCCCTCCTCTAGTAATTTTAAAGTCTCTGGTCTAATTTCCAGGTCTTTGATTCATCTCAAGTTGACTCTTGTGCAGGGTGAGAGGTAGGGATTTAGTTTTATTTTTCTATAAATGGATAACCAGTTTTCCCAACACTATTTGTTGAAAGACTGTCTTTTCTCCAACATATGTGTTTGGCACCTTTGACCAATATCCTTGATGAACATAGATGCAAAAATTCTAAACAAAATACTAGCCATGCTCATTCAGAACCACATCAAGGAAATTGTACACCATGACCAAGTTGGTTTCATCCCAGGAATGCAAGGCTGATTCAACATAAGCAATTAATACATGTCATTCACCACATAAATAGAACTAAGGACAAAAATTACATCATCTTACTAGATGCTGAAAAAGCATTTGAAAAAATCCAACACCCATTCATGTTAAAAACACTGCAGAAAATCTGAATAGAAAGAACTTACCTCAACATCATTAAGATAATATACAATAAACTCAAAGATAATATACAATAAACTCAAATTGTATATAAATAAGATAAATAAGATAATATACAATAAACTCAAAGCCAGCATCATATTGAATGGGGGAAAAACTGAAGGAATTCTCTTTAAGTCAGGAACAAGACAAGGATGCCCACTATCACCACTCCTTTTCAATATAGTACTCAAGACTCTTGGCCAGAGAGATAAGGCAAGAGAAGGATATCAAAGGAATTCAGATAGGAAAAGAAGAACTGAAATTATCTCTATTTGCAGATGACATGATCCTTTATTTAGAAGACCCAAAAACCTCAACCAAAAGACTTCTAGAGCTGATAAACAAATTCAGCAAAGTAGCAGGATACAAAATCAATCTAAAAAAATCAGTAACTTTTCTATATGCCAACCATGTATCCACTGAAAAAGAAATCCAGAAAATAATTCCATTTACAATAACCTCAAAAACAATAAAATACCTAGATTTTAGATTTTTAGATAAAATATCTAACCAATGAGGTCAAAGACCTTTACAATGAAAATTATAAAACACTGAAGAAATTGAAGATCTTAGAAGATGGAAAGCTCTCCCTTGCTCTTGGATAGACAGAATAAATGTTATCAAAATGGCCATTCTACCAAAAGTGATCTACGGAGTCAGTGCAATCCCTTATCAAAATACCAATGTCATTTTTCACAGACTTAGAAAAATCAGTCATAAATTTCATATGTAGAAACAAAACCTAGAATAGCCAAATTTTCAGCAATAAGAACTATGCAGGAGTTCACAATTCCACAATTCCACACTTCAAATTCAAATCACAATTCCAGACTTCAAATTTTACTACACAGCTATATTAACAAAAACAGCATGGTGTTGGCACAAAAACAGACCAATGGAACAGAATAGAGGATACAGAAACAAATTCACACTTATAGCCAATGATTTTTGACAAAGGTGCCAAACACATACATTGGAGAAAAGAGCCTTTTCACCAAATGGTACAATTTGATTTATATGAGGTATCTAGAATAGGCAAATCCATAGAGACAGAAAGTTGATTACTGGTTTCCAGGGACTGGGAATAGGAAGAAATAAGGAGTGATTGCTAAGTAATATGTGAGGATTTTGTGTGTATGAGGGTGATGATGTTCTGGAACTAGATAGTGGTAACTGTTACACAACCTTGGGAATATATGAAAAACCCACTGAACTGTACATTTTAAAAGGGTGAGTGTTACAGTATGAAATATTTCAACAATTAAGAATCAATTGTACTACTATATATACTAGCAAAAAATCAAAATTTCCAAAGTACTGTTAACAATGACATCAGAAATATCATATGTACCTGGGTATGGTGCCACACACCTGTAATCCCAGTACTTGGGAGGCTGAGACAGGAGGATTGCAGGTTCGCAGTCAGCGTAAGCAACTTAGTGAGGCCCTGTTTCAAAATTAAAAAATAAAATAGGGCTGGGGGTGTAGCTCAGAGGTAGAATGCCCCTGGGGCTTCAATCTCTAGTACCATGCACACACAAAAGAAATCATATGTTAGTAATACTGTAGCAATACATGAAAAATAAAAATCATTAAAAGAAAATTAAGTAAAACATAAATTAATCAAATGATATGCCATTTCAAGGACTGAAAGATTCAATGTTATAAAGATGGCAGTTTTCCCCCAATTTAATCTTTAAATCAAATACAATTCCAATCCCAAACCTCAGTGAGTTGTTGTCATTTTCTGAAATTGTAAGTTGATTATAAAATTCCTGTGAAAATTCAAAAGAACAAGATAGGGCAGATTTGAAGAAGAAAAATATATCTGGACAATCTTACTAGATTTCAAGATCTGTTATTAATCAGTAGATACTAAGAGATTGTGATGTAGGCATACGGATAGACACATTAACTAATGGACTAGGTTAGGGTCCAGAAGCAGATCTACAGTTACACAGTCACTGGTTTATGACCAAAGTGACAGTACCATGCAGTAAAAAAAAAAGAATGGCCTTTCAATAAATGAGACTAGCTTAATTGATTGTTCATATTGAAAAAAATTGTGCTGGATATGGTTTGAGTGTGTTCCCCAAAGGTTCATGTGCTGAAAATGTTGTCCCCAATGTTGCAGTGTTGAGATAGTGGAACTTTTAAAAGGTGGGGCCTAGTGGGAGGTGATTGGGTCCTGCCTACCTTTGGAAGGAATTCATGCTGGTCTCTGTCTACAGTGAACTAGTTTTCCCAAGAGCAGCAGATTGTTATAAAGCAACACGCTCCCATTTGCTCTGCCCTGCTTTATGCAAGTAGTTTCCTTTCTATTTCTCCTCTGTGCTGTGAGGCAGCCAGAGGGGGCCTTACCAGAAGCCCAACAGCTGGAGCCACCTGAGCTTGGACTTTGCCTCCAAAATTGAACTAAATAAATCTCTATAAAGTACCCATTCCTCCAGTATTTTGTTAAAGCAACAGAAAATGGACTTATACAAATTGTATCTTGGTCCCAAATTCATATTCTAAACAAAACTCATTTCAGATAGATAAATGTGAAAGAGAAACAATAAAACTTTTAGAGGAAAAATAAATCTTTAAGACCTTGGAATAGGTAGATTCCTTTAACAGGACACAAAAAGTTCTAACTATAAGAAACATTTGATTAAGGTGACTATGTTAAGAACTCTTCATCAAAAAGACATTAATGAAAGAGTGAATGCCAAATCACAGAATATGAGAAAAATTTGCAATACATATTCCTATGCTGAGTTATGTCCTCCCAAAGTTCACATGTTGAAATCCTTATAATGTGACTGTATTTGAAGATAGAGTCTATAAAGAGGTAATTAAGTTACAATGACATCATTAGGGTAGATCCTAATCCAGTATGCCTGGTGTCCCTATACAAAGAGGAAATGAGGACACAGACACACATGGAGGGAAGACCATGTGAAAACAGGGAGAGACAGCCATTCACAAGCTATGTTATCTATGTTCACATAATTTTCCCACTTGCCACCAGTATTTTTGTTTAAAATTGCTTAGCTTATTAGATTGTTTCTGTTATTTGTGACTGGTAGTGAAAGCTGAGGTGTCTGCTACACTTTCTACTAGCGTGAGCCTCTTATAAAGGCAGGAGTTCCCCACATACTAGGCACAACCCTGTGGAAAGCAGACAGAAGATGTACCCTATTAGACAAGTAATATTTTATTATACTCACATTTTTCATATATATACCTATACAGCCATCCCAGATCTTATGAACTTATGCATGTCCGATTGTATAATTCAATTCTTACATGCAAATTTATATATCCCTAAGTAAAGGTAGATAATTATACCTTTTAATATACGTACATATCTTCATTTTTCTTTCTTAGTAACAGACACAAAAAAGGGGCAGTAGATTTACCCTATTAAGGTTATGACACAAAATTTTGACTTTTTCAAGACAATCCAAATTTCAGTTGTTTTGATTTCTTGTCAGACCATATTATTAAATTATACAAACAGATGCTGATGTTTCTTGACTTATGATGGGGTTACATCCTGATGAACCCATCATAAATTGAAAATATCATGAGTCAAAAATGCATTTAATACACCTAACCTACTGAGTGTCATAGCTTAGCAACGTGTTAAGTACACTGTAGAATATCAGTTGTTTATTCCCTTGGTTGTATGGCTGACAGAGCTATGGTTCACTGCTGCTGCCCAGCATCGCAAGAGAGAGTTGTATCCACATGGTGCTAGCCCAGGGAAAGATCAAAATTCAAAGTATGGTTTCTACTGCATGCATATCACTTTCCAACCATTATAAAATTGAAAATCATCAAGTTGAACCATTGTAAGTCAGAGACTGACTTGTATTTTGTTCAGAGAATATAGTTCAGTACATTTCTAGTTGGCATTATTTATTTTACTTTAATTACTTGGAACTGTAAATTAAAACTGTAAATTTAAACTGCTTTAAAACATGTAAATTAAAATTTCATGTGGCAAACTATGCAAAAAATATATGTGTCTCAGATTATGAAGTATGGGGTATGGGATTTGCTAACTTGAAAGTATGCTTAAGCTAGGTGTGGTGGTGCATGTTTATAATCCCAGTACTTGGGAGGCTGCGACAGGAGGATCGCAGGTTCGAGGACAGTCTCAGCAATGTAGCAAGACTCTCAGCAACCTAGCAAGACCCTGTTTCAAATAAAAAAATAAAATAGAACTGGGAGTGTAACTCAGAGGTAGAACACCCCTGGTTTCAATCCTAGTATGTATGTATGTATGTATATATATATATATATATATATATATATATCTCACACACACACACACACACAAAGTATGCTTAATAATACAGCTTAAGTTAATGTTCTCTGAGATGTTATTTTTCTAATTGTTAATCTCTGAAAATTTATATTAATTCCCAGGATGTAGGGAGTAGAGAGTGGGGAAGCATTTATATTTTCTAAGTACCATTTCTAACAGAAATACAGGAAAAAGTTTTTGTCACTTAGATAATATCCATATGCTAGTATTCTAATAAATTTGTATACAGTTCTCATTCCTGATAAGACTTGCCAACTCTGCCTTGAAATTTTAGAGAGCCCACAGAATCTAAGACTTCCACATCCCGATCAGTTGTATGTACATAGCCACTGTGCACCATCTTGTGGCAATGTTTAAAAATGCATCTCTTTAGTCATCCTCTGATTAAGAGACAAAGGCAAATCTTTATCCCCTATTGCAAAAAGAACAACTTGCAAGCCATTTCTCTTTAGTCTTCCCATCCCCCAAATAATAGGTTCCTTCTCTAAATAATATATGAATCCTCTGGGGAGAATTAGAACAGCTAATATAACTAGAGAGGCAGAATGGTTGAGAGATCAGTCTGGAATTAGACTACAGGAGTTAGAATCTCAAATTTGCTACTTATTAAGAGCATAGTCCTGGCTGGGCGTGGTGGCGCATGCTTGTAATCCCAGTACTTTGGGAAGCAGAGACCAGAGGATCCGGTTTCACGGCCAGCCTCAGCTCTCTCTCTCTCTCTCTCCTTGTCTCTCTCTCTTTCTACTTAGTGAGGCCCTCCGCAACTTCGTGAGACCCGGTTTCAAAATAAAGTATAAAAAATAGGGCCGGGGGTGTAGTGCAGAGGTAGAATGCCCCTGGGTTCAATCCCTGGTACCGCAAAAAAAAAAAAGAGCATAGTCCTGAGCATGTTATTTCTGTATGAGTAACTTTTCTCATATGTTCAATAGAGATATAATAAGAATACTCTGTAGGGAGACAACCAGGAATGACCAGATTTTCTAGGAAGTTATAGAACATGTGAAAGCGCAAAATAAGAAAACACGAAGTGGATGAAAGAACAACAGGATAATTCAGGAATGTAATAAAATGATATAAAACTTTAAATAGTAACCTCAGAAATTAAAGATTAAATTGCAACCATAAAACAATAGGATTACATAAAAAAGAATAAGAGCAAGCACAGGGAAATAAAATCTGTTACTGTAAAAAAAATATTGGAGAGCTAGATGAAGCTGGCACAATCTAAATAAAAGCAAAAAACCATGGAGACAGAAAATATAAGAGACAAAGAGGACAAGCTAGGAGCCTAATACCTAACAATCATTCCAGAAAAAGAACAAACAAATCAGAATAAAAAAATTAGAAAATTTATCTAGACCTAAAGTGAGACATAAGTCTGCACATTAAAAAGGCTTACTTAATGCTAGTTAGGATAAATGGAAGATTTACAAACAAGGCATAATTGCAACACTTCAGAACATCATGATAAAGAGAAAATTATAAGTGTTTCCAAGAAACAAAAATCAAGATCTTTTTATCAGCAGCACTGAATACTAGAAGAGAATGGTCTTAAAATTCCAGGTGATAAATGATTTTCAACCCCTTGTCTATGTCAAATCAAACTTTTAATAAAAGTGCAAAAATAAAGACTCAGTACATTCAAAGTTTCACTCTCACATCCATCCTTAGGCAGTTGCTTGAGGATGAGCACCAGTAAGGCAAGGAACTTAACCAGGAAAGAAAAACCAAAGAATCCAGGTATTGTGGATTCACCTCAGCTGCATAATAAAAGGAACTTCCAGGATGACAAGTATAGGAGAGGCTTCTGTCTCATTAGGTGGAAGATGGAGAGCTCAAGGAAGGTGGTATCTATGAGGGGGAAGTAAATGGGTGAAGTGTTTCCTTATATTTGTCTTTATCCTTGAAATATTGAATGAACTTTAAGAAAGTTAGGTAGATATTGCTAAACTAAAAGGAAGATACTAGAACTTCAGGGAAAGCAATATGCTGTTTAAGAAAGAACCCTCCACTTGATTCTGCATTGAAATATTTTAACCTTCTACATATCTTCAAATCAGCCCACTTTTTCTGACTACTATTACCATCACTATAGACTGTTACCATCATTTTCTTGCCTAGACTTCTATAGTATCCTCTTGACTAGTTTTTTTTTTGTATTCATTCTGTCCTATCTCAAATCTCTTTTCCATATTATGTTCCACAGAGTGATGTTTTTTAAAATGCAAATCTTATATGCTCCTTCTTTGGTTAAAACACTTCAGTGGTTTCCTTTAGCTCTTAGAATCTAAATCTTTAGCATGCCTTACAAGGTTCCACAGGTCAACCAGTCCCTAAGCAGCAATGTGATGGCAGCTGATACATGGTCTTGCCTCACTTTTGAAGATTTGGTTGGGAAGGACACACGAGACTCAGATGAATTTAGACAGTTTAATACTTACACAGACAGCAAAGGAAGATCAGCATGGCATTAGCTACTCACATCCCTAATTCCACAGGGTGACACTGAACTAGAGGGACCAGACAACATGAGTGGTGGGTTGCTTTGTTTTTGAGGTGTAAACTTTATGCTGCAACTACACAATTTTATAACCTGTAGCTATATCTGAAAGGGACAAAATGGAAAGTCCCATTCCTTACTTGATTCAGGGAAGCAGATGAGAAACTGCTTCATGACAGCCTTGTACAAGATAGGGAGCTAAGGAGTCAGATGAGAAAACAGCTCCTCATAAGGCTGCCCATCTTGCCATGTTCCAAGGAGGATCATAGACTATTCTGCCAGTCGTTGAGCCTTATCTACATGGCATGTGTGGACACATGTAATTACCAGGGTATTGTGGTGGAGCTGTTCTATAAACATAGGCTGCCTTTTCCACTAATAGTCTTGTATCCTCTCTTACTTGCTTAGCATCAGCCACACTGACCTTTCAGTTTCTCCAGTGGACCATGCTTTCCTTTGTCACAGAGTTTTAGCATATACTGTTCCCTCTGCCTGAAACTCTCTCCTACTTCTTTGCCTTGTTAACTCCCACTTTTTCTTTTTTTTTTGGGGGGGGGTACCAGGGATTGAACGCAGGGGCGTTCTACCTCCGCGCTACACCCCCGGCCCTATTTTTTATGCTTTATTTTGAAACCGGGTCTCACGAAGTTGCGGAGGGCCTCACTAAGGAGAGAGAGAGAGAGAGAGAGAGAGAGACAGGGAGAGAGAGAGCGAGAGCTGAGGCTGGCCGCGAACCCGGATCCTCTCCGGTCTCCGCCTCCCAAAGTATTGGGATTACAAGCGTGCGCCACCACGCCCGGCTAACTCCCACTTTTTCTTCAGTCCTCTGCCCCCAACATTCCTGAACAAGACAGCACCCCCTGTTATCACATAGCATGGTGATATTCATGGTATATACCTCTACTTCATAGCACTCAGAACAGTTTTAATTTTGTCATTATTTGTATAATCTTGAATTATTGTAATAGAAATAATATGCACATTAATATATTAGTTTATTGCTTAATTTTAAAAATGCTTTTATGTACTTAAATTAATTCTATCTTTTCATCTCTATGAGGTAGACAGAATAAGTATTTTTTTAAATCCTTGTTTTTCAGAAAAGAGCCCATGTTAGAACACATGGTTTTTTTTGCTCTAGTGTACCCTGTACTTTACCACTGTGTTTTTCCTGTAAACATGTTAAATATAAGACAGTAAGTGAGAGATACAAAGGAAAGCTATAGGGGCCCAAAAGAGAGAGAAATCACTTCAGATGAAGTGATCGTAATAGGTCTTTATTATGGAGGTGCCATTTTAGTTGACTTGAAAGTTGATAGGCTTCTGATGGACAAGGAAGTGAGAATCTGCTAAGATGAGGAATTATCAAAGCTACAGTCATAGACATAGACTATTTGAATAATGGCAGTTGAATGTTTTGATGGGTGCTAGAAAGGGAGACTGGAATTCAATTGTGCAGGACCTTGACTATGGAATCAATTTTGTTGGCTGTAGGAAGTAACTAATTTTGCTAGGTGGGCTAATGATCTAATCAGAGTTTAACTTTAGGAGGATCAATTAAGCAACAATGCATAGAATAAAGTGGAGCATGGAGGGCTGGGTTTATAGAAAACAGTTATAGTATAAGTGAGAGGTAATGAGATTATGACTCTGGGCACAGCTTTTCAACCAGTAAGTCATGACACTCTTTACAAAGTATAATGTCAACGCCTTTCAGCTGAACACCTCTAGGAACACACCTATCTTTGAGGAAAGTTATTTTTTTTAACATGCTGCAAAAATGAGAGCACACCAGCCAAGCCAAATTGTGGATCATTTCAAGGAGTCGAGAGGAGCTTATTGTAGAATTTCATCTTGTCCTGGGTGATTCTTAGAAGGGGTTAGGGAAAGCAGAGGTCAATTCTAGATTGGGTACTCTCAGAAAGTGAGGTATTGGTTATTTTGGCACATTTTATCTTGAAGATAGATTTTAAAAATAGTAGTCATCTGTGCTAACCAGAAGAGGGAGATGTTTCATTATTTTTGTGGTTCTCAAATATTCTTGTCTGTAGTTTCAGAAATAATTACATAGTAATCTTATCTGTCTTCCACTGTGGTCACAGAGTGTGAGTATTGCTTATATTCTCAAAGTTGTTTATGTTATTTGGGAATACTGTGGTTTAGCTGTCAGCTTTTAGCTACCAGGGATTTTTAAAAATTACTTCATCAGGATCTAACACATTGATCTTCTCAGCCCTGGAAGAGACCAGGCACTTGCCTCATACAGGGAGCAGCCTCATCCATTTACTCCAGGCAGCTACCTATATATTATCATTGTTTAGATGTGTCATGGCTTGAAAAAAGTTGTTTGAACAATGACACTAAAATGAAGAGGAAAGGGACAAGAAAAGTTGTAAATGTTTTCAAAGCCCTCCACAATCTCCAATATTTCTAGTTCACTAAAAATTTATGCTCCAGCAAAAAATAAATGGATGTTATTTCCTACAGTCTGTGGTTGCTGACTTGGAGTGTTATGCCCTGTACCCCAATATCTTTCCTTTGTCCACTTTTCATGTCCAGATCCTGTTTGTCTTTCAAGGACCCATTCAAAAATCGCTCCCCTTATCCATGTTACTAGTCAGAACTAAGATTAATAAAAAGCATATTTGAAATATAATGAATGAAGAATAAGTCATATGTTTTGGTATATTCACTTTAGCTTAGAGAAGTCAAACTGGAAGAAATCTCTGCTTCCTTTGAATTTATATATCAAATTTTATATCCCTAAAGCATGTATTTCTAACATTTATTAAATGCAAATGGTGTCCTATCTACTAATCAATCGATGTTGCCATCCAAATGCCATGAGGTTTGCTTCTTTGCAGATTCCCAGGCTTAAGTATAAAGCAGAGAAATTTTAAATCTCTATCCTCATTCTCACTTCATTAAGAACAAATTTTGTTACTGATATTTTGCCATATTTGATTCTGTTTATACCAGGGAGGTTGAGATAAGCTTATAGGTAGCTAAATATCTTTGTAAAAAGCTGGGGATGGGGCTAATAGTGAGGAGGGACTGTTAATAGAGATATTTTTTAAAAGTTGTGTGGGTTAACATTTGAGGAAGCATGAAAGTCAATACTTTCATGTTGTCTGAAAGAAAAGAGAATTGATAGAAATAGTTATATTAAATTCATAATAGTAGATGTAATAACAAATAGGTTTGTCTTATGTTAATTTAGGAATGACTGCCTGCAAAAAACCTGGGAACAGAGAATGCAATCATCATTGTAAAAGTAAACAGACATGTGGACATGACTGCTGTGAGTTCCATAAAACAAATTTACTTCAGGTATTAAAAACTGAAAGGCCGGGCGTGGTGGCGCACGCTTGTAATCCCAGTACTTTGGGAGGCGGAGACCGGAGGATCTGGGTTCACGGCTAACCTCAGCATGCATGCGCACATGCGTGATCTCTCTCTCTCTCTCTCTCTCTCCTCTCTCCTCTCTCCCCCCTCTCTCTCTCTCTCTCTTTCTCTCTCTCTCTCTCTCTCTCTTTCTCTCTCTCTCTC
>PVJS01034174.1:0-21726 GCA_004027185.1 Glis glis | reverse complement strand
GAAGGAAGGAAGGAAGGAAGGAAGGAAGGAAGGAAGGAAGGAAGTTCTTAACCTGGCTTGCTGATTGGGTTTGAGGATCGTCTCCAGAGCTTTGGCCGGTTACATTTTCTGTGCCTGATTTTTCTCATCCGTATAGTGAGGATTTTTATTATCAGAGTCCGAAGAGATCCTATGCATATAGCACACGAGTGCTTGGTGCCTGGGAAGCACTGAGCAAACCTAAGCCATTATTATTGTTGTTTTATTACTATTCAGGGAGTTATTAATAGTATATCAGATGAAGAATGAGGAGGCCTTTGATCACGAGCCTCGCCAGGTCACTAGAGAAAAGGCTGCGGGAAGGAACAGAAAACAAAGACGGTGCCCTTCGCCAGGCCCACGTTCTGAGTACCAGACCAACGTGAATCCAGAACTCATTCTGGTTCTGAGAACACTATGGGAAGATGCAGAAGAAAAGGAGACATCTCGAGACAGCAGAAGAAGGACCGCGCTGCAGGGGCGGGTGCAGGGAAACCCACTAGGGCACAGGTGACCGGGCTGCAAGTCTGGGCTTGTGTGACACTCCTGCCGCCCATCCGCATTCCACACACCGGCAGCAGAGAGCCGTCTGCAGCCCACTCGCCAGGTCCAAGAGCTGCGGAACCGGACTTGCTGCGCGACAAAAAAATAAAGACATAAAGTTATGCCACTCTTGACAAAATAGGTTAAAAAAAGCCATCCCAATGAAGAAGCAGTGGTGATTCTAAAGAGATGCCCCAAGCAGCTCCAATCCACTGATTTTAGGGAAAGAAGGAACTTCCTGGAGTTATCACTAAAGAGTTATGAAGGACCATTTCAGCATAAAAATTTCCCTTAGCCGGGCGTGGTGGCGCACGCTTGTAATCCCAGTACTTGGGAGGCTGAGACCAGAGGATCCGGGTTCGCGGCCAGCTTCAGCTACTTAGTAAGGCCCTCTGCAACTTAGTGAGACCCTGTTTCAAAATAAAAAGAATAAAATAATAGGGCTGGGGGTATAGCTTGGAGGTAGAATGCCCCTGGATTCAATCCCCAGTACCTCCAAAAAAATAAATTCCCTTAGGAACTTAATTAGGGATATTAAGTCCAAGCTGGAATTCAAAATAAAATTGCAAAGCCGGGCGTGGTGGCGCACGCTTGTAATCCCAGTACTTTGGGAGGTGGAGATCAGAGGATCCGGGTTCGCGGCCAGCCTCAGCTCTCTCTCTCTCTTTCTCTCTCTCTCTCTCCCTGACTCTCTCTCTCTCTCTCTCTCTACCTAGTGAGGCCCTCCGCAACTTCGTGAGACCTGGTTTCAAAATAAAGCATAAAATAAATAGGGCTGGGGGTGTAGCGCGGAGGTAGAACGCCCCTGGGTTCAATCCCTGGTACCACAAAAAAAAAAAATTGCAAAAAGAACATGAAACTTTACTATTTATTCTCTCTCTCTCTCTCTCTCTCTCTGTGTGTGTGTGTGTGTGTGTGTGTGTGTGTAAATAAATATTAGAGAAGCAGAAGGAACAGAGTGACTATTAAACCAATCTGGTTGATTACTCTATATGTGAACGTCTTGTATAGAGAAAGAGAGAGCCGCCGTACCAGGAATGGCAGCAAAGGGATTCTGCGTGGCAGGAGGACAGGTCATTTTCTTTTGGTTTGGGTTTTTAGAGAATGTGTTGGGTCTCAATGTCTCACCTCTTGAGAGGCTCCTTGAGCTTTGCAGACCGGTGTCCGCCTTGTCCCCAGCAACCTCACAGAAGGGCGCCTATGAGAAGACAAGGTCCCGCCGCAGTCACCCCTGGTAAAGGCCGCTGGCCACGTGTAAATAGCAGCAGCTTCGTGCGCAGTTTCTCTCCATATACAAGACTCGAAAAGAAAATAAAGAAAAATCTAGAAAGGGCAGACCAATTTATTGACCGTGGTCATCTGGGTGGTGAGGTCAAAGGTGATTGGTGGCCTTTTTCTGTATGCAATCTGAATTTTTTTTTGTTTGTTTGCGGTACCGGGGATTGAACCCAGGGGTGTTCTACCTCCGCGCTACACTCCCGGCCCTATTTTTTATACTTTATTCTGAAACCAGGTCTCACAAAGTTGCAGAGGGCCTCACTAAGTAGAGAGAGAGAGAGAGAGAGAGACAGGGAGAGAGAGAGAGAGAGAGAGAGAGAGCTGAGGTTGGCTGCGAACCCAGATCCTCCGGTCTCCGCCTCCCAAAGTACTGGGATTACAAGTGTGCGCCACCACGCCCGGCTGCAATCTGAATTTTTAAAACAATAACATGTCTTGGTTCTATAGCCTTACAAAATTAAAGTAGTTTTTTTAAGAAAAAAAATAAGGTAAAACTTTATTGCTTCAGGACAAAATGCAAATTGCACAAGCTCACAAGGTCCCATAGGATCTTCTCCCTTAAGTGACATTTTAAATATTGGGTTGGAAGATAAGAAACTGTTTTTCTTAGTCAAAATGGTAAGTTATTGGTAACTTTTTGTGGTTGAACCTACCCAGACCCTCATCCTGGGTAGTTGCTGATCCTTCATTTTACAAAACCCAGCTCGTTCCTCTCCATCCTATCTTTTCTCTCTCTTTTTTTTTTTTTTTTTGTTTGGAGATTGAACCCAGAGGCACTCTACCTCTTCAATACACCCCCAGCCCTATTTTATGTTTTATTTTAAAACAGGGTCTCATTAAGTTGCTGAGGGACCTTGCTAAGTTGCTAAGGCTGGCCTTGAACCTGCGATCCTCCTATCTCAGCCTCCCAAGTCCTGGCATTACAGGTGTGCACCACTACGCTTTGCATCCCATCTCTCCTCCACCTTCTATTCTCTTCCCCGGTTGAGTCTTCAAGTCTTCGGCTCTTGGTCATTTCTTATAGGTGGCCTTGAATGGACCCCTCAGTACTGGGCTTTCCAATACCCTGTCCGTTCACTCATTCATTCACTCAACAAACAACCTTTGTCTGAGTTCTTCTTTCTCATCTCTTCTACTGAAGTGTGGACTCTTAGAGGCCAGGCTGCATGTCTTACCCATCACTAAACAGTCGCGGCTCGACACGTAACAATCACACACTACTTAATAAAAAGTAAATGAGTGCCTGAAATCCATCAAATATAATTTATTTTTCTTCTGTGCCATTTTTCTTAAGGTTCGTCCTCTCACAATTTATCTTCTGACAAAAGGAAACAGCTGATAAAAGAGGCCCTCGTTTGTTCTGGATTTCCTGGCCAGGTTGCTAAGTCCTGTTTGCTTTGACCGCCAAGTCACCGGAAGCCAACAGCGAGCTCCCACCGTGCGGAGGGAGGGGAGCGCAGATGCCCAGCCTCGGGACCTGCCAGCCACGGTAACCTGTGTGTATTCAGGCTGTAGGATCCCAGGACGCCACTGGATAGATGGGGGACCTGAGACACCACCCCGTCAGCAGCGCTTGCCGGGATCACAGAGCCAGGCGACAGCAGAGCTGAGACTCACCCTGGATGGCTACCCTGGAGTCCTTGCTTGTTCCTGGAGAGGCAGAGCTGGGAGGGTCTAAAACCCATGACTCCTGGCTCCTACTCAAGAACAATGACTCTGGGTGATGAATCCACCCACAACTATTTACTGAGCACCTATAATGTTCCCAGCACCTGCTGAGGTAGGCGGGAGTGGGGGAGGCAAATTCCCACCCTTGAAAATCCCCAGAATGCAAGCCAGATGATTTATGGCGTCCATAAAGCCGTGCACCTGGGTGAGTCAGAGGGCAGCCCCGGAAGCCTGTGGAAGGGAGGTGGCCTTTTCACCCCGCCACTCCCAGAGCAGGCTCTGAGCCCGCCTTCTCCAGACCCAAGCATGGGGGAGAGGGAGAGGGGAGACCCTGATTGAGCAGCTGCGGTGTTCCAGGCCCCGTGCCAAGCCTCGCATGCTCTGTGTCCTTTGATCCTTGGGACATTTCTCTACAGAGTATGAGACTAAGGCTTCAGGGAATTGAGGACCAAGTCCTGGGATATCTGCTGCAGAGCCTACCAGCACTGCCTTGATTTTTTGGGGGGGGAGGAAGAGTGGGTGCTAGGGATTGAACCCAGGGGCATTCTACTTCTGAGCCACACCCCCAGCCCTTTTTCTTTTTAATGAAACAAGATCTTGCTAAGTTTCTGAGGGTCTTGCTAAGTGCTGAGTCTGGCCTCAAACCTGCGATCCTCCTGTCTCAGCCTCCCAAGTACTGGGATGACAGGCATGTGCCTCAATTCTTTATATTCCTTACATATTAGCATTAAGATCCAAAACCACACTTTCCATAGCAAGTGGTCCGCGGCTACTCGTTTGTCTATGTCGGACAGCGCAGACCTTCCAGAACATTTCCATCTTCACAGACATCTTTATTTTACGGCATCGGACTATAAACCATGAGAGCTAGCAGCTCCCCAGTGCACCGCTCCAGCACCTGGATCCCTTCTCCACCTCCACTCCCTGCTTCCCTGAGTGGCCATGCACTAGGAGACATCGTAGGTGTTCCATAAATATTTGCTGGATGAAGGGGGAAAGTGAGGCCTGCAGACAAGAGGCGGAGGCTGCGGAGGTGGAAACAGGCCCCGTTTATTCAGGAAATGGGCATCAGCTGATGGAGAGCTTGCATACCCCAGAAGGTCCTTCCTCCGTCACCCATCCCCACCCATGACAACACAGAAATGAATGGCGATATAGTTTATGACAGCAATAAAAGTTCATGCCTCCCATTACCTCTTCAAATGACTCATGTGTGCGTGTACTTGCTGTAAAGCATTCCAACTTGACCGGAACAGTGGTTAGCCTTGACCAGGGGAAAGAGTGTCTTCTTAAAATGAAAGGTTTTAGTCTTACGCAGGCCAGGACTTTAGAGCTAGGACCCTGGAGTTCCTGTAACCCAGGTTCTTTGGGGTGCAAATGGGGAAACTGAGGCCCGTACCAGTAACTGACCCCTGGTCACACAGCCAGGTGGAAGCTGCATTGTTTTCCTGCCCCCGGCCACCTAGAATTGAGGCCAGAAAGGAGCACGTGATCCTCGGAGCAGGAAGATGGGTGGTCAAAGAGTCAAGATCAAGATCGAGCTAATGAAGAAACCAGATGCAAAATAAAACAGTATGTTAGGAACAAACCCGGTGCAATAGGGTCCACCAGGTGTACATTAAGAAGGGGAGGATGCTAGCCGGGTATGCTGGCACACCCTAGTAATCCCAGTACTTGGGAGGCTGAGACAGGTGGATCGCAGGTTTAAGGATAGCCTTAGCAATGTAGCGAAACTCTCAGCAACCTAGAGAGGCCCTATTTCAAAACAAAACAATAAAAAAGGGCTGGGCGTATAGCTTGGCGGGAGAATGCCCCTGGGTTCAGTCCTTAATACCAAAAAAATCCACCCAGGACCACCAGAGCAAGTACCATATCTTGATATGAATGAGAAAAAGAGCCCCCTCGGTGTGAACTGGTTAGAAAAAGACACCCCTTTCTCTGGACTAAGCTAGTAGAGGTGGACTGAGTTTCCGCCTGCCACATACCCTTCCTGCTGCGTGACAGAGCAGTGGCTCCGAGTCCGGTCCTACCCACCCAAGGACCCTGTGGAATGGCAAAACAAGTTGTGGAATCGTGTTGTAAAGCAGGATGCCTATAATTAATTTAAACATACTTTTTTTTTTTTGGTACTGGGGATTGAATTCAGGGGCATTCTATCTCCTAGCTATATCCCCAGCCCTTTTTTCTTTTTATTTTGAAACAGGGTCTCACTAAGTTGCTGAGGCTGGCCCTGAACCTGCAATCCTCCTGTCTCAGCCTCCCAAGTACTTAGATTAGAGGTGTGTGCCACCGTGCCTGGCTTAAATACACATTCATTATACTTTTTCTAAAGACATAAATACATAGCATGCATGTTAATGGATTTTAAAAAAAGGATCAGAGGGATGCATCTTCCCTACAGTAGCTGTTACCTCTGGAGAGGACAGAGACAGGATTGTTGGTCAAAGTGTCCTTTAACTTTATCAGAAGTACTTTTTTTTGTAGCCAGGCATGATGGTACACGCCTGGAATCCCAGGACTTGGGAGGCTGAGACTGGAGGATCACAGGTTTGCGGCTAGCCTCAGCAACTTAGTGAGGCCCTCCACAACTTAGTGAAACCCTGTTTCAAAATAAAATAGGGCTGGGAATGTAGCTCAGAGGTAGAACACCGCTGGGTCAATCCCCAGTACCACGAAAGAAAAGGGAGAAAAAAAGTGCTTTTATCACTGGAAAAATATCTGGAAGAAGGGTCCCAGGGAATTCCCAGAGAGAGGGGAACTCAACTCAGGACCAGCGAGGTCCTTGACTTCTGTGACAGAAAAGAATTTCAGCAGGTGCCAGTCAGAGGCATAGAGAGAAGTTTCTTTACAAAGCAAGGATTACACGTTCAAGGGAGAACGTGAGCCATCTCCAGCATGAGAGACGTGTCTTGGGGCCCCATGACTCTTCTTCTAAACATGTGTGAAGATGTGCGGATGACATCATTCTGGTGGTCACAGGACGGTTTATGGTGACCTGGTCATTTTCCAGGTCCTTGACACGGTCTCCTTGTCTGATCAAAGGTAACACTGGAAAGTCCCCTGAATTATATGTTTCTCAAGATAGCAGATCTCTCTTGCTTAAACTATTTATTGGAGGAGGCAGTTAATTAACAGTGCACAATAAGCGAGTACTTTTTTTTGTGTGTGTGAACTTTAAGATTTACAGATTTCCCAGGAATTTGGGAGTGATTGACCTGGGAGAAAGACTGGCTTAGGAAGTGACCGGCCTGGAAAAGTATGTGCAACTTCTGAATTAAAGTTTTATTTCCTTCTCTTTCCTTCCTTTATGTCTTCCTTCTATTTCTTCCCTTTTTTGGTACTGGAGGTTGAACCAGAGGTATTCTACCTCCAAGCTACCCCCCTGTCCTATTTGTATTTTTATTTGGAAACAGAATCTTGCTAGGTTACTGAAAGCCTCACTAAGTAGCTGAGGTTGGCCTCAACCTTGCAATCCTCCTGTCTCAGCCTCCCAAGTACTAGGATTATAAACATGTGCCACTACTCCCAGCTCCTACCTCTTCCTTTTATTTCTTCTATCCTACCTCATTTTTACTTAACTTTTCACAAGGAGAATGAATTTCTCTATAATTTTATCTCCCTGTGGTGTTGGGGATTGAATCCAGGGGCATTCTACCTCCAAACTATACCCCCAGCCCTTTTATGTTTTGTTTTGTATTTTTATTTTTTGTTTTGTTTTGTCTTTACGGTACTGGGGGTTGAACCCAGAAGCATTCTTCCTCCCAGCTACACCCCCAGCCCTATTTTTTATTCTTTATTTTTGAAACAGGGTCTCACTAAGTTGTGGAGGGCCTCACTAAATAGCTGAGGCTGGCCACGAACCTGCGATCCTCCTGTCTCAGCCTCCCAAGTACTGGGATTACAGGCATGTGCCACCATACTCGGTTCATTTCTCCATAATTTGTATAACTGCAATTTAATTTTAAACTGACAACTAAAACATGGGAAGGTGGGCCCTTGAGGCAGGAGGAGAAATTTCTTAGAGCTTAGGTGTCACCTGTTGCCACCTGCACCGTGGCAGCACCAGATGTAAAGCCACCCTGTGCATGAGCCAAAAACTCGCCCCAGCTCATTCTGACCTCAATTCTGAGATGAGGGAAAGAAGAAAGGAACAGAGAGTTTAGAATGCGTGAAATAACCTTTAGAAATCAGGGAAGAAAAAAAAAGCAAGCCAGGTGAGTCTCTTTTCTAGGCACACCTCAGGCAATCTTATGACGTCAACCCCAGAATCAACCCCGGGCCCTCAAGGCTGGAGTAAAACTGAGAAAATAGAGGAAATAGAGGGAAAGGGATGGAACTGCCCATCCCACCTGCCCAGAGACAGTGTTTCCCGATACACGGAGCACCTCTGGGCCCCTACAGAGAACAGTAGGAAGATCAACACACCAACCGCGCAAGATCAAAGGAACCCACTGAGGACTTTTGGGGGGCTTTATCACAGTGAAAAGAGGTGAGAGAAGTTGACCGGTCTTGAAATTGTTTTCTAATGGTTTGATTTCACGGTCTTCTTGTTCCTTAAGTACCATTCATCTTCCTCCAAATGTCTAGCAGGAGTTTCATAAGGCTTGGCAGCTCAATTTCCTCTGGGCCGACTGGACGAGCCCAAAGGTCCATGGGTCACTTATCTGGGGAAGGCACAGTGGAACCATTAGGACCTGGGCCACCACATCTCAGCATCCTTCCCTTCGCAAGAGCTCCAGCCCCAAGAAAGTGGATTTATATCTCCCAACACTTGCCGCTCGCACCACCTTCACTAGAGGCGGCGCTTGTATTGATTGTTCCGGCTCTGGGTACTGTTTAATTATCTCTTGGAACAATTGACTGCTCAGTCGAGTGGACTTCACTGAAATGACAATGATGTTTGGCTCGAATGTGCAACCTAAAAGAACAATAGTCCCACACCGATTTCCCCATTTCCTGCCAGCACCGCGCGCTTCCTTCCCTTTGTCTGGACCGTCTACCATCCAGAGTGGGACACGATGTGCTGCCCAGGTAGCATGCCACGTCGCACACTCTCTCCCAGGGATCAGTCCCCACTGGCGTTTCCCAAAGCCAACTCCACACAATCTGGCTCCCATAACAGGAGCGTTATTTCTCTTCTGATGGCTGAGAGAGGAGGAGCAATGCGGGCTGAAAGGACGGCCAGCAGATCAATGAAAATCTAAAAGGCTCACTCAGCCTCTAAAAGCTGCAGCCCATAGCTGGGCGTGGTGGCACACGCTTGTAATCCCAGTACTTGAGAGGCTGAGACAGGAGGATCGCAGGTTCGCGGCCAGCCTCAGCTACTTAGTGAGGCCCTCTGCAATTTAGTGAGACCCTGTTTCCAAATAAAGAATAAAAAATAGACCTGGGGGTGTGGCTCAGAAGTAAAATGCCCCTGGGTTCAATCCCCAGTACTGAAAAAGAATTAATTAATTAATTAAAGAATAAATAAATAAATAAATGCTGCGGCCCTGGAAGGAGGAGAGGCAGGCCCCAAGTCGATCCTCCCTGAGCTCGCCAGCACAATCCCGCCATCAGGAAACCTCACGGGTAGAGGTGCCTCACACTGGAGCAGCAGGCTGGCCAGCCCTAGCTCCCGCCCAGTCTCTCCATCTCCCCAGACTTGCCGGATACAGTCCAGCCCCTTGTCTGTGTCAACGTTCCAGCTGCTTCCGGGACCATGGCTATTCTAGACGGTTCTCCCAGAAGTAGACCTGAGTCAAGGATTCAAGAGGAAATTGTTTGGGAAGTGACCTACAGAAACACTGCTGAGAAAGTGAGACCGGGAAAGGATGTTACTGGGGGCAAGGGAGGCCTCAGAACTCATTTCCAAGTTGTTCCACTTGAACAGCAAAGAAGTTGGGACATTTCTCTTCCAACTGCCACCCGCCATTGTCTGAGAGCTGGGGAGCCACCTCTCTGGCCCTCCCAGCCTGCCCAACACACTTTGGAAAGAAGCCCCAGGCTGAGAGTTGAGTATGCATGCAGTTGCAGCCGTGCCATGCCCCGGAGGGTGTGTCCCTGGGCATGGATGGTGCCCACCGAATCCACTATAACCCTTCCTCTCCTTTGCCTGCCAAACTCTTATTTATCTTGTAAGATCCAAGTGAAAAATGACCTCCTCTGAGGTGGCACTTCCTTCCCCACAAGGAAGAATGAACAGCTTTCTCCTTCGGGCTCTGTTAGCACTGTGCACACATTTCCATTAAGCAAGCTGCCATGTTTTATTCTACTGTTTGGCTTTTCTTCTTCCCACACTGCACAGTTTGAGGGTGAAGCTCAAGTCTGAGCCATGTAGGCATCTTAGCACATTCACCGGTTCGTTTCACTTGTATTTACTAGCATCTACTCTGTGGCAGAAACCGTTTCAGGCACTGGGGACACAGAAGTGAAATAATATTCTAGGACCCTGCTTTCTGGATTTTAACAAATGTGTGTGTGTGTGTGTATGTGTGTGTGTGTGTGTGTGTGTGTGTGTGTGTGTGTGTAGAGGTCATAGATGAAAACACACAAAGTAATATATAACGTGTCATTGGTGATAAATACAATGAAGAAAAATCAAGCCAGGAATGGTGAAGTGGCATTTCAACATGGATGGTAGATAAAGTGGGAGGGGGTTATCCATACAGATATTTGGGAGAAAAGCAATCTGGATAAAAAGAATTGCACGCGCAAGAGCCCTGAGGTGGAGGTGTGCTGGGGATGTTCAGAGAAGAGCAGGCAGATGCTGAGCACGCACTTAGCTCGCGGCCGATTTAATGTACCCTGTGCACAACTCGATCGAAGCACTTACCCTGCGATGCTACAATTGCCTGCAAGGTCATCAAGGGTAGGGACATCTCTTGTGTTTTGGTTTTTGTTTTGTTTTGGTTTGGTTTGGGTTTTACTGTTCGTTTTGTTTTCAGTGGTGGTTATTGCATCCAAGGGCATTCTACCTCCAAGCTACACCCCCAGCCCGTTTTAGTTTTTATTTTGAAACAGGGTCTTACTAAATTGCTGAGGCTGGTCTTGAACCTGCAATCCTCCTGTCTCAGCCTCTCAAGTACTGGGATTACAGGCGTGTGCCACCATGTCCAGTTGGGGACATCTTTTGATCATGTTTCTGTTCCTTGTGCCAAACTTGGGTCTCATTCTGTCATAGAGGCTCACTATGTTGCTTAAGCTGACATCCTCGTTACTCTCCATCTAAAACGTGGCAAAATAGAGATCAAATCACAGAGCAGGTTCATTTACAGCGCATGCCTGCTACGATGCCTCTGACTTGTAAATTAAGATGGACGTGGGTGTTGCAGAATTGCTTCAGTTTTTGATGGCAGCGGCCATTCTTGTGTGAAACTAGGATTCTTTGGGGCGTTACAGCCTTGAGAGTTGCAGTTTTTTCTCTCAAGGGCATTAAACTAGCTCCAATGGCTGAAGACATTTTACAGATTGACCAGACTGGCCATGCTAAAACACCACGACCTAGGATGAGCTGCCCGGAGGATCCCGGCCTCCAGAAGCGACCGAGGTCTCAGTCTAAAGCCAAGGCAGCAGCCCCTAGGGGTTGACTCAGATAGGGCCTAAGTGACTGCGTTTTAAGGTGGTAACAGATGACAACATGTTCCAGAAAAAGATTGCATGAATCTTCACGTAAGTAAGGACGTTTGGGATCACAAAGACAACCATGTTTTGTCTGTCCAGCACTCCCTACCCTTCCTTTAGGGAACTGTACCTATCCTACTCCAAACCCCTACATGAGGAGAGGGAGGAGCTGGCAATCACGGTTCCCTTACAGGGTCAGTGATCCCATGAGGTAGGTACTATTAATATTCCCATTTTGGCCCGGTGTGGTGGTGCATGTCTGTAATCCCAGTACTTGGGAGGCTGAGACAGGAAGAGTACAGGTTGGAGGACAGCTGTTCCGGTCAACATTGTCCACAGCTATAAACTAAAGACTTGACCATGTAACTTAGAGGAAGGAAGATTTATTAGTTCAAGGTTTTTCTTGGAGATATCGGGGTTCAATCCATGTGAGACCAGGGACCATGGATCTCAGGGCATGGCGGCTGTGGGAAACGGAGAGAAGGAGAGCTCACGGGCTGCGCTCCTCACATCATGGAGGCCGGAAGCAAGAGAGAGCAGGGGGAGGAAGAACCATCTATAACCCCCAAGGCTGCACCCCCAGGGACTCACCCCCTCCTGTCACACCCTACCAACCCAGGCCACCACCCAGAATTACAGCCTCATGACTCAATTACATCAGCTCCAAACATTAATAAATGAGCTCTTTAGGGGACATTTTATATCTAACTATAACAACAGGCTCGGCAACATAGCAAGACTCTCAGCAACCTAGCAAGACCCTGCTTCAAAATGAAAAAATAAAAAAAAAATAAAAAGGTCTGGGGGTGTAGCTCAGAGGTAGAATGCCTGTGAGTTCAATCCCCAGTAACACACACACACACACACACACACACACACACACACAGAAAATCCTGTTTTATGAATGAACTACCTGAGGTTCAGAAAGATAAGTATATAGCCAGAAAGTAATATGGCCAGGAGTCCAGCCCAGTTCTTTGTGATTCCAGGGTCCTTAGAAGTGACAGGGAACAGGGGAACTGTGTCAGGGACACAGACGAGCATTGGAAGATACCCTGGAGGCCACATGGTCCTGGTGCACGCAGGTCCCGGAGCTCAAGCCAGAGACCAGGTAAAGGATCTGAGCATTCCAGAAGGCAGAACCAGCTTTAGGTGCCAGATAAACAAGCTCCGGGAATCCAAGTGGACTTTCAAGAATTAGAATTCCTCGTGTGGACACTAGCAGGGGAGGCTGAAGTTGTCACCTGTAAAGGCAGAAGATCAGGACATCCTGCAGCCAGGTTGGGAACATTTGGAGAGAGACAGGACAGCATTCCCCTCTCCTGCGCTACCAGGAGTCAGAAGATCACATCCCAAGTCTACAGAGGCCACTGGGGACCACCCAAGGGGCCCCATTGGAAAGGGACATTCACAGGCCAATTCAAGTAGGGTCACCGGAGAAAC
This sequence comes from Glis glis, assembly GCA_004027185.1. NCBI lineage: Eukaryota > Metazoa > Chordata > Mammalia > Rodentia > Gliridae > Glis > Glis glis. The sequence goes on along the minus strand of PVJS01034174.1, from coordinate 9,174 downwards.
ACTGCCAATTTAAGGTGACCCCTGACCTGTTATTCGAGTATCTTCAGCGAGCAACCGGACCAGCAGGGTGTCACCAAACCCATCAGTGATGACAGGGCATCGGGATCTGATCTCAAGGGGGGGGAGCCAGCCTGGGGTCTTTCAGGGGAGGGCCCTATATTGGTCAGGACCATCTAGTTATAAGTGAAAGAAACTCAACTCAAACTAGCTTAGGCAAAAGAGGCAAAACTTACTCAATAAAAATTATACCACAGGAAGGCAAGGTTACCTGGAACCAAGGACCTAGCAGCAGTCCATCCTCCCTCCTCTTCTTTATTTAGGAAGTAGGGGTACAGCATAAGAGAAGACCGTGATAAATGGGGTTACATTCCAGAGAAAGGGTTGGGGTTATATTCCAGCGGAAAGGTCAAGAACGGGCTATTTCCCAGAGCAGAAAACTGGCATAAAACAAAGGGGTACGTTCCAGAGGAAAGGTCTGGAATGGGCCACTTTCTGGGGTGGAAACCATGTGGCAAGCTTCATTCCGTCTGGAAACCTCCCCCCGCCCCATGCATAAGCATTTGAGGAGGTCGCCATCTCTTTTTGTGCCGCAGCTTAATGTGTCTGTGCTGTTCTGGCCACATTGGAAACTTCCCCAGTGAAGCCCCAGAGGGGTTATGCATGCAGTAAGTTTAGCCTCCTGGTATGTCTGCAGTTCTCTAACAGCAACAAGGCAGGGGGTCCCTGTATTTCCATTCATAACGCCCCCTTAGCTTTCCTTCAGGTGCATCCCAATCTTGCACTGACCTGCTCATGTCTACCTAGCTACCTAACAAAGCATTCGACAGAACGAGATTGAGCCCGAGAGAAGTCGAGGTCACCCCACCCCGTGCGAGTCATGTCGGCTGACCCCTGTGTCTAAGGCCTCCCCGCTGCCCCAGTGCAGATGAGCCAGAGACAGAGAAGGCAGGGAGGAGGGAAAAGAAAGCCAGTGTTCTCTATCCACCTGCGTCCATCATAGCACAAGTCTAGACAGCAAGGGCAAGGGAGAAATCACGGCACTGGGTACACGTCTGGGATTTCTAACAGGACCTGGCTGGGTTTCATTACTGGAGGTGGCCAGAAAGCTGTGGAATCTACCAAGACAAACAAAGGGTCGAGAAAGGCAGATACCATGGAGCACAGCATGAGTGTGTCTCATGTTTGTATCTATCTGGACTATGCGGGGTATTCTCCACGGGACACATTTAGAATCTCTTAATTGACCTATTTTCTCTAACCCTTTTGAGCCTATCAGAGCTCATTTTTATGTGCCTTTTTGGGGATGAAAAACAGAACCAGAAGCCCTGTGTCTCTGCTTGCTTGTGTCTGCTCGGCTCCTCTTACAGGAAGGCAGGCTTCCTCTGGGTGGGTAGAAACAGGCCTCCAAGCCGGGCGTGGTGGCGCACGCTTGTAATCCCAGTACTTTGGGAGGTGGAGACCGGAGGATCCGGGTTCGCGGCCAGCCTCAGCTCGCTCGCGTGCGATCTCTGTCTGTCTGTCTGTCTCTCTCTACTTAGTGAGGCCCTCCGCAACTTCGTGAGACCCGGTTTCAAAATAAAGTATAAAAAAAAAATAGGGCCGGGGGTGTAGCGCGGAGGTAGAACGCCCCTGGGTTCAATCCCTGGTACCGCAAAAAAAATTAAAAAAAAAAAAAAGAAACAGGCCTCCATCCTCCCCAGCTTCAAACCTTCCTGACCTGTAACCCCAGCCGGGTCCTTCCCCAGCTCCCGCTGAAAATCTCACGGGAGGACCTGATTGGCCTGATTGAGTCACATGACACCCCCAGGGTCAGAGTCTCATGATTGGCACACCCACTCATCCCCATCTGTGTTTGGAACTGGGGAGGAGCAGTTTCCCAGAATAAGGCTAGGGAGTGCTGAACAGAGAATACAGAAAATACTGCTGTCCAGGCAGCCCACAGGATACTAATATGCATCATAAAAAGGCAACAGGTTTAATGCTTCTGACATCTTGGAATTCCTGTTTCTCTACATACTTCTAAAAGATAGTGCCAATCATGTGGGGCTTTAAAAAAAAATTTAATAGAACCAAGTGATTGTGAAAGAGAATAAAAGTGAGTGAATGTAATATCCATACTTTAGGTTCCTCCTCCCTAAAAGTAATAAAGGTCCATTTGTAAATGAGAACCTTTCTCTTTGACCATCCTTTCCCCCCTGCCCCATCTTGGACAATAAAATCGCTAAAAAGTCATGTGGTCAGTATGTACTGTCTGGACATAACAGAGGATAGAATATCCCATCATTCCAGAAAGTTCTGTTGGGCAGCACTGGTTTTGGAGGCCGAAAGTGCAAGTGGACCAAAGTAAGAATGGGTTGGTGATTCTAGCCAGGCAGAACCAGGAAGGGCCAAGTGCCGGAAGGTAAGGCCACTCTACTCCACAGAGATCAAATTGCTGCAGAAATTGCCAGAGGACAAACCCAGATCCAGCGCTGGGGGTGAGGTCATTGTTTCCACGGGGCTGGCTGCTTCTTCCCAGGCAGTTACTGAAGTCCACCGGAGGAAGGAGGTCAGCAGGAAAGAGGTCAGCAGGGGAAGGTCAGCAGAGGAAGGAGGTCAACTAGCTGGAGCCAGGAATGTGAACAACTAAAGGCAAGAAGAGATTTGCCCTGTGGTGCACGCCTTTCCCAGAGGGAGACCTCACAGTCTGGAGTCCAGAGTTGTCAGGGGAGAAGCAGAAATTAAGAAAACAGAATCTCTTAAGGTATCTTTTCTGGAGTATCCTTAACCCCCTCCCACTTTAAAAACTTTCTGCTCTGGATGAAACCTAAAAAATAAAGGTCTGGAGAGAGTTAGGCCTGAACAGTAACCCAGAATACTCCTCTCTATAAATGTATCAGAATCCAATGATTTCCCTAGGTGATAACTAGGTTGTCCTGATTATCTTTGCATACCTAGTCTCTGACACAGTGTTGGTATCCAGCCCAAGTTGGTATTTAGAAAATGTTGCTGGATTAGTTGATTGATCCCCTTTCAGTTACATAAGGAGGCAGTACAGATGCCCAGGAAAATGTTCCTCTAGTAAATATGGGAAAGAGCCGGGCATGGTGTCACATGCTTGTCATCCCAGTACTTGGGAGGCTGAGACAGGAGGATCACAGGTTCACGGCCAGCCTCAGCTATTTAGTGAGGCCCTCCGCAACTTAGTGAGACCCTGTTTCAAAATAAAGAATAAAAATTAGGGCTGGGGGTGAAATGCCCCTGGGTTCAGTCCCTAGTACTGAAAAAAAAAATATGGGAAAGAAGGGCATAATGGATATCAAGATACATCATTTAAACCAGTGGGCGCTATAGCACAGCATCCGAAGTCCTGGCTCTGATATTGCTTCGGGCTCTGTGAGTAACTATCTGTGCTTGTTGGGCCTCAGTTTGCTCTCTGTCAAATGGAGGTACTGACTTTGTAGTGCTCCGTGGCACTGTCCAGCTCTGAAATTCTCTTCTGGTGACACCTGGCCAGTCCTTCTTTGACTTAAAAACACAAACCTTTTCTTTTCCAAAAAATGTATGAGAGAGATTCCTGCTTTCATTTTGGTGGTTGTTTTTGTCAATTTTTCCATTGCCAACATACCTGATGAGCACAACTTAGAGGAGGAAAGGTTTATTTGGCTCACAGTTTTAGAGGGTCAGTCCATGGTCAGCCAGCTCCAAGGCAGAAACTGTGGAAGTAGATCAAGTGGTGGAGAAAAGCTGCTGTCAGTCAAGGCAGCCAGAAGCAGAGAAAGGGAGAAGAGGGAGTCAGGGACAGATACAGTCCCCAGGAACTCGCCCCTCGGCAGCCACCTCTTCTAGCCATGCTCCACCGCTAAACCTTATTGCACCACCAACACAAGAGCTTTTGGGGACATTTCAAATCCAAACCGTAACAATAGTGAAAAGAGAATTTATTAAGGGGATAACTCCTTAATTAACTCTTCCCCCATCAAAGGTAAGTTTGGGGGTATCCCCTCTGGCTGGGACCAGCTTAAGGGACCTGTAATTAGGTCACAAAACTGCTCATGATAATGCAAATGTCTTGCTGAGATCGCGGAAGTTTTCCCCAACCCCAGAGGAAAACTGGAAGCCTAGTTAGGTGCTGGACTTCCAGAAGCAGAAGGGGGGAAGGAAGAAATGGAAAAAGGAAGAAGTTGGTCATAGAAATCCAGGCAAGAACCTTCAAAAAATGGGCAAGATCAAGAAAACAGGTACTTTCAGGTAGGTCAGCAGGAAAAAAAATTAAAAGTCAGGAAATACAATGTAACACTACATACATACTGACTCAGTCTACTGTCTCAGTCAGGAATCTCACTGCTATGATCCAGAAGACCTGACTGTGGAACTTAGAGGAAGGAAGATTTTTTGCTCCCAGTTTTCTGGAGACTCTGGGTTCAGTCCATGTGAGGCCAGGGTCTGAAGTTCAGGGCATGGAGGCAGCAGGAAGTAGAGAGAGGGAGAGCACAAGGCTTTGCTCCTCACATCACGGACACCAGAAGCAAGAAAAAGAACAAGCCAGAAAGGGGCTTCAAAAACACAAACACAGCCAGGCATAGTGGCGCAAGCGTGTAATCTCAGTCCTTGGGAGGCTGAGACCAGAGGATCCGGGTTCGCGGCCAGCCTCAGCTACTTAGCGAGGCCCTCTGCAACTTAGTGAGACCCTATTTCAAAATAAAGAATAAAAAATAGGGCTGGGGGCCTAGCTCAGAGGTAGAATGCCCCTGGGTTCAATCCCCAGTACCACAAAAATGAAAGAAAGAAGGAAGGAAGGAAGGAAGGAAGGAAGGAAGGAAGGAAGAAGACAGAAGCACAATCCCCCAGGCTATACCTCCAAGGACCCACCTTCTCCAGCCACACCCCACCAGCCCAGGTTACCACCCAGATAAACTCATCACTATGGACTCAACTCCTGATGAGGTCACAACCCTCATGACCAAACCATGTCAACCCTGAACGTGAATACATGAGCTCTTCGGGGGCTCTCTGTATCTGAGCACAACACATACACTGTACGCAGGAAAAACGTGGTAGTGAGTTGAATGTCATTATCCTCACTTTAGAGATCAGGAAACCGAGGCCAGGCGAGGTGCTCTTGAATGCATCCACGTTACTGGGGTCCTACTAAGGGCCAGGCGCTGCTGCAGGCTGAGGTTCTACAGCAGTGCTCATGTCAAACATAAAACTCACAGCCCAGTGATGTTTGCTGGACACTGAACTGATGAGGACACAAGTAACTGCTGCGGAACTACAATGACGTGAAACTTGACAAAAAGGAAAAGTCTAAGGTGCCGGGACATAGCAGGTGCAACTACCTAGCTTGGTGCTGGGGTCAGAGAGAAGTTCGGAAACATAGGCAGGGACTTGGAGGATGGGCTGGAGGTAGTGGGTGAGGAAGCAGAGGAAGAGGGAGACATCCCAAGCCATGGGAGCTTTCAAAGTCACGGCCCCAGGACGCGGCCCCTGACCCCTAGACTGTGCAAAGGCCCTTCATGGTACCCTTCTTGGCCCTCAGCTACTTGGCAATGATGCATTTATTTTTGTGATTATTAGACTAATGCATGCTTTTTTCGTTAAGCAAAAACCACAGGAGAGCAGGGATTGCCCTGCTTCTGGTCACCGCTGCATCCTCAGCGCCTAACCCAGGACTGCGTTATACCCAGGAGCCATTTTTTGAGTGAGTAAATGAATAAAGCTAACATGTGTGCGCTTGTAATTCATAAAAAAAATAGAGAACTAGATAATAACAACAACTAGACTTCCAGTTAGTATGATGTTTTTTGTATATTGCCTGATGCATAGTGTTTATGCTTTCAATAGCAGTTATTATGTAAGATAGCTATAACTAACCTAAAATTATCATAATAACTGAAGATGTCCTTCAGTTACTAGGACCATCCCTTTTTTGAGGTAAGGGAAGAGAGATGACTGGCCTGTCGTCCCGCCACCAGAACCTTTAGCCCGATGACTCAGCTGCCTCTGGATAGAAGGAGATGGCTTTCTTTCCCCCTTTCTGCCCCACAGCATCTCACCTAACAGGAGCCATATTCCCAAACTTTGAAAACCTCCATACTGCCTGCTCAGTTTCTTGCCTCCCACCTGGACAATTATTTGCTTAATACTTTTCTTTAAATCAACCCAATGCATTTATCTAAAAAGTGCAAAGGAAAACACACTCTCACTTTTTCTTAAATGGTGGAGAAGTGGGAAAAGAAACCACACACACAATGAAATGAAAGCATCTTGTAAATGCAGAGATGAATGTATAGGCCAGGATCTTAGCCCGGGGCCTGCTCTCTCTGTGTTGAGACAAGAAATGCCAATGCAACTTAACACAGAAGGAAAACACTCCCGGTTAGAAGGAAGTGCCGCGCACCTAAAGAGGTAAATACAAAAACTGTGGACCATTCAAAGGAAGAAGAAGAACATATAACAGATGCAGAAGAAAAATATAATAGCAAAAAGGCAGGAGAGGGATACATGGATTTAAACCGCTGTAAGGGTCTTGTATTGTTCAGGATGTGGAACAAGTACTCATTTAAAGCAGACTGCAGTAAGTTAGGGGTGGATTGTGTGATTTCTAGGGTAGCCACTAACAAAATGATCCTAGGAAGCACGACAGAAAAGTTATTACAGGAGATAAAGTGGGGGGGGGACTAGCTAAGGTGTGTTCACATGCTAAAAAAATAAAATAAAATAAAAGATGTCAGTACAAACCCAAGACTTGAGCAGATCTGAAACTTGGGGTAAAATATGTTTTGTGGTTTTGATTCTGTATTTTCTAATCCTGCATCTGTGTCCCCTCTTGCCCCAAGAAGTGAGTATTAGTCCACGCAACAGGTATGACAAAGAGGTCATTCCATTATCAGGGATGGCGTGTGCAGTCGTGTGCCCGCGCCTCCTCACTCTTTTCAAGGGACGAATGTTAGCGCGGAACTGGGCTCAGCGTGAAGATCCAGACGCCACTTCTCAGCGGAGGCCTTCCTTCAAGCCCGTTGTTCTCCTTGGGGCTGCGTGGTTTTGCCCACTGAAGGGCGTTTGGCAATGTCTGCAGACATTTTTGGATGTCACGACTTGGGGAAAAGGGACCGAGAGTGGGATCTATTTTGCAGGGACGCTGCTGAACATCCTACAGTCACAGGACAGCCCGAAGCCACAGAGAATTAGCTGGCCCCAAAGCATCACCAGGGCTGAGGTGGGGCAACTCTGCTACAGAGCAAACTAATCACAACACCGCACTGGAGTCTCGAGTCGAAGCCAAGAGGAGAAGAACTGGCGACAGGAATGCCCCCGGCCTGCGCTCCATGCTGGAACAGAGATTCATCCCGATCTCCCTGGGCGAGAATCAGATGCATCGTCCACGCTGACACAGAGAGGTTTGTCCTGACCTTCCTGGGTGAGAGTCAGATACCTCCCCAACACTGGGGTTCTCCTCGGAGGGTCTGATGACTGATTCTAGAACAGAAATTGTTCCAGCTTCACCACGCTGACATTCCAGAAGTCAGGTAAAGACCTTGCCTAACATTCAATTCCAGAGAGAGAGCATTATGGGAGCAGCGTGATGCAGCGGGGAGATGCTGTTCGGGCGTGACAGACCCACAGGACCCACGGTGAGTCAGCCAGTGGCCTCTGTGACTGTAGAGATCCCCGGTCCATCTTGTGCCTTGAGCAGTTTCTCAGGGCGTCCCGGGTCACATTAGCTGGTTCTTCGCTGTCCTTGGCTGGACAGGACACCGCCTGGCCTGCTTCTCGGTTTCCATGGTATCTGTGCCTTTCCATATTTACCTGTGAACAGCCACCGGGTGCAGCTGTCGCCCCTGCCTCCTCCTTCGCAGGGGTGCAGGCTCCTGGAGCCAACCTGCTTCCTTCAGAGTAGCGCCAAGCCCCGGGGGTACTGGCCTCCTGTCTCAGGCTGACAGCTGGGTCTCTGCAGAGCCTCAGAGGCAAGAAACCAAGCTCCCCGGAGGGCCCTGCTCCCTGGCAGGCATCCCCAGGGATTCAGGGCAGGCAGAGAATTCTCTTGGGGCAGCATCTCTGCTGCCCCACAGGCAGGGGTTGGACAGCCATGTGCTGGACTGGGGAAGGAGGGAGGAGATGGCTCGTGCTCCTCTGGGAAGGCCGATCGCCTCAGCCACTGGCCCTGCGTGGAATCTCCCCATTGCATCTCAAAGTTCTCCAAAATGATTGGCTTGTGGAAGTGCTTGCTGCTCAGGACCCCTGAGGACCTCAGGGTGGAGAGTGCTGGTGCTGGGGCGGGGTCAGCTGAGTAAGTTTCACTCCCTGGGTGGCTCAACAGCTGGTACTAACCACCGTAGTGCAGAGCCCACCCAGCATCCAGCTGTTCAAACCCAGACAAGGCCACCCCTCGACCTCGCTCATATCCATCCTGCCCCCTGCATCCCCAAGGCCTGTCTTGGTCTGGGTGGGTCACCTGTTACCTGAATGACTAGGGACCCCCACCCCGTGTCCCTCACTCCTGCCTTCTGACCAGACAGGCCTCTCCCAACACCTGCGGGTGCGCGGCATCTTCCCGTGTGATTTTTTTCTGAAACATATCTCTGATCACCTTCCTTCTGGAAAATTCCAGATTCCTTAGTGCTGGACAAAAGGTCCTGCTGGAATTCGGCCCCTCCTCTTCTCTTGAGCTCATCTCTGGCCAGTCAACCCCCAAAGGAGAGTGATAAATAGATAGATGAGTCAATCGGAGCTAGAGCAAAACCTCTGGCCCCATAGCTTCGCCCATTTTAAAGGTCATCCGGGCCGAGGCAGCCATCCACAGGCCGGGGAGGTCGTCAGAGCTGAAGGCTTAGCTCCTGACGCTAAAGGCCCCGGCATCTGCAGCTGGCCCAGCCCTTAGCTCATACCCCTGCCCTGCTCCCCTCAGAAGAGCATCGTGTGTGTGTGTGTGTGTGTGTGTGTGTGTGTGTGTGTGTGTATGTTGCTGAGGATCAAACCCAGGGGCATTCTACCTCTGAGCTACACCTCCAGGCCTGTTTTATTTTTTTAATTTTGAAACAGGGTCTCACTAAGTTGCAGAGAGCCTCGCTAAGTTGCTGAGGCTAGCCACAGACCTGCGATCCTCCTGTCTCAGCTTCCCAAGTACTGATTACAAGCATGCACCACCATACCCTGCTTGTGGCTGATTTCTTTTTTTTTTTTTTTTGCGGT
>PVJS01034173.1:6110-21829 GCA_004027185.1 Glis glis | reverse complement strand
GACAGCCTCAGCAAGTAGTGAGACTCTCATCAACCTAGTGAGACCCTGTTCCAAAATAAGAATAAAAAACAGGGCTGGGGGTGTAGCTTGGAGGTAGAATGCCCATAGGTTCAATCCCCAGAAACACACACACACACACACACACACACACACACACACACACATACACACACACTGGTGTTGAGGATTGAACCAAGGGCATTCACACATGCTAAACATGCATGCTACCACTGAGCTAAACCCCCAGCTCAGGAAAACTTTATAATTTATCTGTATCTATTCTCAGCAATATGTGCCTTAATCCTTTTACTGCCTACAGGTATTCAAGAGACACAGAACGCTTGTTGAATTCTAAAAGGTTAGTAACATATTTTCCAGAGGTTTGCTTCTAAGATTACAATCCTAAATCTAATTTTATTAGCAGGAAATGTCACCCAAGAGTATAATAAAACCAGTTGATTTCTCACAGTCATTCCCGATGGCTCTCTGACTTCTTCCTGATAATACCTCCCATCCATACTGAAGCACTCTATGACGGAGGGTTTCCTCTGCTTTCATTTCCCCAACACTTAAACTTCCCTCTGAAAGTGGTCCCTCTTTATGACTCTCATGTCATGTGAAAATCTGTCAGTGACAAATAGGGATAACTGCAAAGCTGCAGAAATTAAAAACAGGCCTCATGAATTAGGTACAGAATGTTTGCACTTTAGATATAAAGGGAATTTGCTGAGTCACTGAGTTGAGTATTTATAGCACCAGATAATTTATTTTCTGCTGTAATAACCTCTGTAATCCAATTGCTCCTCCACAAATCCCCGGCAAGCCTATGACTTCTCAAAAATGTTAACAATGCTGACTAATATAAAGGAAACAGTGCTATATAAGCAAAATTAAATGAGAAGAATAACCTATTTATAAAGTTCTCTTTAGGGGCAATTAGTTAAATCTCTGCTTTTGTTACCCAGAAAGACAGTCATGAGTTTTGCATTTTCCATTTTTTTCAACTATATTATCAGGAATTAGAAAACAAAAGTTTTCTAATTCCTACCCAAAGACCCGAGACTCCTTGCCCTAAATGAAAATATTTTTTCCCTAAATGAAAATATTAAAGTCCACTAAAAATCAACATAATCAAGTATGCTCTGTGACTCCCAGAACAGTGGACCAGAACCCTCCAGGGGCCAGGAAGTGGAGGAGGATAAAAAAAAAGATAGAAGCCCATAGGAGCAGGCTTAGCTCACTCCTGGAGAAAGACAGTTCTCTCCCACTGCTGAGCTGGGTCAAATGCTTAGCATTGTGATTGTAAAGGGCAGTCTCAGCTGTAGTGTTAGTATAGGAAGGGCCATTTAACACAGATGAAGCTAAGCAGAAAGTACACCGACTAAGGTTTTGCTTACACGTTCCTTGGCATGGAAGTTACTCAGAGGAAGGTTTTTGTTTCTACTTCTATTTGGAATTATAGATAGCTTGTGTGTGAGGCTATAATGCCAGTAACAGGTAGTATAGCATAGTTGTTAAGAATGCTAACCAGAGCCAACATAGTCTTGCCCTTTATCAGCCATAGGACCTTGACTAAACTCTGTGAACATCAGAACTGTGTCTCTTATGCATCAACATATATCTAGTGACTAATGAAGCATTCAATTGGTAGTATAATTCCTGTCCTGTTTTTCATTCAACAAATGTCGGTACTTAGTATATGCCAGTCACGGGGCGAGGTGCTTTATATACCCCATCTCATTTCCTCTTTACTTATCTCCATTTCAGACATTTAAGATCTGAGAGCCGGGCGTGGTGGCGCACGCTTGTAATCCCAGTACTTGGGAGGCTGAGACTGGAGGATCCGGGTTTGCGGCCAGCCTCAGCTACTTAGTGAGGCCCTCGGCAACCTAGCGAGACCCTGTTTCAAAATAAAGAATAAAAAATAGGGTTGGGGGTGTAGCTCGGAGGTAGAATGCCCCTGGGTTCAATCCCCGGTACCGCAAAAATAAATAAATAAATAAATAAATAAATAAATAAATAAATAAAAAGATCTGAGGATGAGCCAAGGTTCAAATCCAGACTTTTCTGATCCAAAGTTTAGGCCTTTTCCCTACTATCACACACAAGAATTCACAACCAGAAGCTAAAAGCTAGAGGTTGTAAAGCTGCCATCCTATTAGCTGCATGTGGCTGTGTTTTGAGCTGTCTAGGATTTTTAGAAAATGAAGCCAACATTTAAAAAAGAAGAGATTTTACATGCAATCTAAATTCCCAGTTTTTCTTGAGACTAGTTGATTTTGTTTGGATGGGAACAGCTTCTGCAGCTGAGCAATGGCACCCCTTAGACAGGACGCCTGCCTTCATCCAGCCTGCTTGACTCACTTGCTTTTGTTGTTTGGCCTCTGCAGTGTTTGGTTTACAACCCTTGCTACCTCTCTGGGTAGTCTCTCCCTAGACTTGTGTGATACGCTGTTCTACTAATGGTCTCTGTCGCTCTAACCTCCAATCCTCCTGACCCCTTCTGCACTGCTTTACGTTTCTGAAACACAATCACATCGCTACCCTGCTCAAGAGTTTAGTACTGTGTACTCCTTAGTGACGAGAGAAAATACTCGTCTCAATTCCTTAACACGGCCTTCTAGGCATTCTGTGATTTTATTCCAAATTACATTTCCCATCATATTCTCCATAATTTCTGGTGACTGAGTAGATTGATGCTGCCCTAAAAGAAGGTCTGGATCAAGTAGTCTGCTACAAAATTCTGCCCTTCTTGACATTTTTTTTGGTGTGTGTGGTACTGGGGATGGAACCCAGGGGCATTCTGCCTCCGAGCTATACCCCCAGCCCTATTTTATTCTTTATTTTGAAACAGGCCTCACTAAGTTGCTGAGGCTGGCTGCGAACCTGTGATCCTTCTGTCTCAGCCTCCCAAGTACTGGGATTACAAGTGTGCACCACCACGCCCGGCTCTTTTTGACATTTTTTATCAATGGCTTGCATTGCAAGAAGTATAATTTTCGAATTTAAGTAGAAGGAATAGGAAATCTATAATGTATTCATATTCATTCATAGACATATGTGCCTTAATCCTTTTACTGCCTTTTACTGCCTACTGCCTTTGGCAAGTATTCATTATGGAAAACAAGAAAATATGGGGTCAGTGGTGGTTTTAAGATTACACACATGCCAATAATAAACATAAAGAGACTAACACTCCTTTACCTTTCTGTAGCATAGTAAGCATTCCTAAAATATTTTTGGATATAGAATCTCATTTTTTTCTAAGACCAAAAAGAAAAACAGGATGACAGATAAAAGATATAAATGGATTGAAGCAATGATTAAATAAGATTTGTATTTGGACAAAAGGCTCTTCGCATAGCACTAGCACTTAAGGATAAACTATATTATAGCCATGAACATTTTTTGGAGCACCAAAGATATGTTTAGCACTATTCTGGGGGCTGGGACGGTAATTCTAAAATGCACTGTCATGTGCAAGGTTTAAAACACTGGTATGAAGTCAATGAAGCTGAGCATACAGTTGTCTTTGAAAGAACAAGTGACTGTTCATTGTTACATAGCATCACATCTCCCTCAACTACAGAGAGAGTTATGCTGTAAAGACCTAAAGTTTACTAATTCCAAATAAGGTGATATTATGCAGATAATTTTTTTAAACTCAATCCTAGAGGATTTAAATTCCACTCCTGCCTGCTGATTTCTCATGATAGCACATTGGCCTGGGGTGTGCCCAGATGTCAGCTGCAATGCATGCCCCAGAGTCATGCCAACTTCAGTTAATTTTCTTGGAGAGAAAAGAGAACAGCTTTTAGCTTTGGTCAAGGATAGTCTCCACAACTCTCCTCACCTCCCCCAATTAAATAAATGAACTTGTTTTTGTAAGAAAAATAATAAAGCAAAAATGTGTGGTTTTTCCAGCTTTCCTTGTAACATCACAGATCTCTACAATACAGTGAGTCGAGTCATCAAAGATGCAATTGGAAAATCAATTACTTAGTAAATAGATAAGAATTCTGTTCCAATACAAATGTCTCTTTAACTTGAGAGACAGCAAAAATGCAAACAGCAGCCAGAAAACATTTCAGAAAAACAATCCCAGGGCTTGCTTGAATAAAAACAAACCTCTTCATTATGTGTAACCTTGAGAATTTTGAATTGGTACTTTTATTGTTATTTTATGGAAAAATTCCTAAAAAACTCACAGGCATTTGAATGAAGATAGTAAAATTTGATTATAACTATGAGGAATAAGAATTGCTAATGGTGACACAATATCCTGAGGCACAGAAGGTATACAAATGCATACCTTCCAGAGATATTTGTAATGTGTGAAGTAATTTAGCAGGGGACCATTGATTAACACTTCTGTATACTGTGTTCTGTCTTTCTGAAACTTCTAATACAGTGCTTGAAAATTATCTTCTCTTGCACTGATCAATATTTCCTTTAAGCTGGACTCCATTGCAAAGTTAATAAAATATTGTTTAATTCATGTTGTTTGCCTTTCCCGAGCATCTAATTACAATAGCTCCCTATTGATCATATCTGGACTTTGCAACCTGGAATTACAGACCTACATGATGCCAATAACAATGTTAGCTAATACTTCCATGGTACTTACCACGTACCAGTATTTCTATTTATCTATTGCTGTGTAAAAATACAGCCAAAACTTAGTGGCTTAAAAACAAACATGCAGCCGGGCGTGGTGGCGCACGCTTGTAATCCCAGTACTTTGGGAGGCGGAGACCGGAGGATCTGGGTTCGCGGCCAGCCTCAGCTCGTGCGTGCGCGCACACGCACTCTTTCTCTGTCTCTGTCTCTGTCTGTCTCTCTCTCTCTCTCTCTCCGCAACTTCGTGAGACCCGGTTTCAAAATAAAGTATAAAAAAAATAGGGCCGGGGGCGTAGCGCGGAGGTAGAACGCGCCTGCGTTCAATCCCCGGTACCGCAAAAAACAAAACAAAAAAAACATGCACACTGATCTTGGTATATTTCCCTCCAGATCCCACCCTGTTACCTCCTCCTCCCTTTCCACACGTTAGTGAAATTACCTTTACATATTGCCATAGTATTAATTGAACTGTTTCCTTCCTCAATCCTCCCTCTTTCTCTCCCTATATCCCTCCCCTAGTCCCCTTTCACTACTCTAAAGGCCTCTTTTTATTTAAAGTCCCTTATGCCTGGGTATGGTGGCACACACCTGTAATTCCAGAACTTGGGAAGCTGAGACAGGAAGATTGCAGGTTTGAGGATAGCCTCAGCAATGTAGCTAGACTCAACAGCCTAGTGAGACCCTGCTACAAAACAAAAATAAAGAAAGAGCTTGGGGTGTAGCTCAGAGGTAGAATGCCCCTGGGTTCAATCCCCAGTACCGCACCTCCACACACTCCCTATGTTTCCTCTTTTCTCTCTAGCTTCAACATATGAGAGAAAACATGTAACCCTTGGCCTTCTGAGACTGGCCGATCCTACTTAGCATTACAGTCTTTATTTCTATCCCTTTTCCTGCATAGGGTTCCATTGTGTGTATATATCACATTTTCTTTATCTACTCATTTGTTGATGGAGCTATTTTAATCAATAAAACATCCTCAAAATTATCATGTGTGTAAGAAATCTTTAGAATTTGTGAAGGCTTCACTTCAGGGTGCTTGAATTGAAGGCAAATAGGGTATTTATTTTTTCTTCCTAGGGTAAACATAAACTTTAATAATAATTACCAAAGCTCTCCTGGGAGTCTTTTTGAGTATCAATAACCAACAGATGTGCCTCAAAAAAGTAATGGGAGGGATTTGTCATATTTGGACAGATTCCAGAAAACTCTCTAGATTACCTGGATCATTAAGAAGTACAACGAGGCGACCCTCAGGTACTGGGTTACCTAGCAGAAGGAACTAAAAGTGGCTTGTGGTGGAGATGCTCATGGCCTTCAATACGGCTTACTGCCATTTTTGGGTAAGAGTGATCTAAACACATCCTCTTTTGGTTCTGTTTCAGCTCTACTGGGTTTTACTTTATATTTTTTTCTTCTAAAGAGTAACATTCTGACAAAAAAATCCTGCTTTAACAGTTGTGAGTATATACTCTGGCTTTTTATTTAACAATCTTTAAACAAAAAGGATCTAAATAAACAAAAGAGTAGCCCAATGTTCATTAACTTTAAAATGATCTTCTATTGTCAATAACCGATTGATTAATGGATAAAAGAGCTATTAGTATGTTTCTTGAGGGTAAGGGCCATAAATTAATGGACTGTGACTCTGCATCAGACATAAACACAGAGATTGGCACATTTAATAAATGTTTGCTGAATTGGGAATGAAAATATGATACAACAATAAGCATAACACATATGTAAAGGAGGGATAAAAACTCCTAAATCTATGATGGCTGCTGCATTGCCAATTCTCAAGGATCTAAGATAGGTAATGTCATAAGTGAAAAATCTTGGATACTTATATACTCAGAAAAGATCTAAAAGATAAACATTATATTTTGCCTGGGCCAATGAAATATCCTACTCTTATGAAAAATAGTATGTACATATACACACATCATCTTTTCATTAAAAAGAAAATATAGGGCTGGGTGTGGCTCAGTAGTAGCAAGCTTGCCTAGCATGCATGAGGCCCTGGCTTCAATCCCTAGCACTGAAGGAGTGAGGGAAGAAAAGAGAAAAGAAAAAGAAAAACAATGCAGTCATTAAAAACAACTAAATATATGTGCTACTATGGAAAGATCAGCAATATGCATTAAAAAAGAAGCAAGGTGATAAAATAGTATGAATGGTTTAATCTCTTAAAAGAAAAAGAAAGATAATTTTTATTTGTATATGGTGGCAATAATGTACGAACCCTTCCAGTGCCCCCTCACCAAGGAAACCAACTATTTGAAGGAAATGGGGGTAGAGTTGGGAAAGGAAGCTATTACTTTGTATTCTGTACTTTTTTTGCTATCTAAATTTTCTAACCATGGATATCAAAGAAAATGTCCATCTGGTTTGTGGTATTGTAGACCAGTTTGATTTTTTTAACCATTTTCTGTACTAGAAAGACTATTAATAGGGCTGGGGGGTGCAGCTCAGTGCCTGCCTAGCATGTGTGAGACCCTGGGTTCAATCCTCAACAGGTAAGGGGATAGAACATTAATATGTAAGTTCCTAGGGGGTATGCCAATATTTTATTAATGTTGCTGCCCAGTATAGTAACTTTATATGTTGAAATGCTCAATTAACATTTTTTACGTTGAAAAAATGATTATTTGTTATTAAAAATTTTTAAAACAACATGCAGCCAGGTGCAGTGGTGCATATGAATAATCCCAGTTGAGAGGCTGAGACAGGAGGGTTGCAGGTTTGGGGCCAGCCTCAGCAACATAGTAAGGCCCTGTTTCAAAATAAAAAATAAAAAGGGCTAGGGGTGTAGTTCAGAGGTAAAATGCCCCTGGGCTCAATTCCCAGGATCCCCCCCAACACACACACACACACACACACACACACACACACACACACACACACACACAATGTGCAACTGAGTCTAATCTCTGAAGTAAGACTGCACAAGTTTTCAGAGTTTATACTGGTTAGACAGTTATAAGGATGGCTCATCTTCAATTTGTGGTGAGGCTAATGTGATTTATATCTACTTCCTGAATTAAGAAATCTCCCAGGCACAAGAAATAGTTTTCCATAAAACACAGACAATATCCGAGAATCAGTGTGATCCACCTTCCCTAACCCTTCTGTGTGAGTTATCAACACATTGAGTCTTTCCTCCAAACCTATCCCTCTCTGCCCTGCTTTGAGAAACTGGGACTGTGCCTTATAAACATCTCTCCTTTGTAAGTGGGCACAATATTAGGCTTTGCCAATGAAAAGTGCTTCAGGGACGCTGCTTTAGGAAGTGGCTTCTCTTCCTGGTTCTCGTGTGCTCCTGTGGCATGCACCTGCTAGTGGCATGTGGAACATCTAAAGGTGCTTGCTATCTATGAAGTTTCAGTGCTACCCCAGCTGGTGGCTTCATATTAGATTTTACTGGCACCCCAGAAGTCTCAGGGGTATCCTAGTGGGTGTTTGCCCAGTAAGTCTTGCGAACATTCCAGTAGGCAGTTTTCTGCTTGCCAATCCTGGTCTGTGGTACCTCAGTGAACTTCTATGCTATCCAAAAAGATCTGAATGAGCCTAGATCTGAGAAGGTCCTTTCCAAGTTTATTCTTCTCTTGGCTATTGTATCTGACCCCGAAAGGTAGGAGCTTCCTAAATTCTACTCCTGCATCCTTTAGAATTCTCTTTTCCTCTTTGTCATTGCTACTGAGTAACTCCTTATATCAAAATCTCCTGGTTCAAATTACTGGTATAATTTCTGGCTCCTCATTGGACTTTGACTGATTAACCCCTGAACCAAAACCAAAACCAAAACAATTAAATCAATAAGCCCATTCCTAAAGCATAAGTTTGTATTATTAAGTTTGATAATGCAGAGCAACAGCATGGCATTTAGCCAGACATGCTAAGTGACTGCCTCCTAAAGCTGACTGTGCATGCGGCTAACCAGTGAGTCAGCCCGTGGTCACAGGCTTATTGTTTCCTATTGCACATTTCAGAAGGATGTATTAAAGGCACTGTTTGGACTGTGGTTATCTAATTTTTCTTAATTTTTTAAAAATTTTGCAGTACTGGGGATTGAACCTCCAGACATTCTACTTCTGGGCTATACTACTAGCCCTTTTTGTTTTGAAACAGCATCTTGCTAGGTTACTGAGTGTCTCGCTAAGTTGCTGAGGCTGGTCTTGAACCTGTGATCCTCCTGTTTCAGCCTTCCAAGTACTGGTATTATAGGTGTTCACCACCACACCCAGCTATCGGTTATCTAATTCTTTATAGGAAAAGTGACAATAAAGAAAATTTGCTGGATTTTTTGCCATAAGAGCTAATATATTTATGACGAGGCATGATAGGAAAGCTGTAATAAGTAAAGGAATTAAAAAAATCACTTTGAACAGGCCAGAAAATTTTCAGAAGATTCATAGAAATTGCCAATCATACTCAACTCTAATTTCTGCCTCCAATGATGTCATTCATTCATTTGTTCATTCCATAAATATTTACTGTATGGCACTGGGATATAGGAGCCAAGAAGCAAATAATATCCCAACCTCATGGAATTTACTTTCTGTGATAGGGGAAAAACCATGTAAACAAACCAATATATAACATAATTTCAAGTGTTACAAAGAAAATAAAGAGGGGTAGAATGGGTGGGGGTGCTGTATTAGGAGATGATTTAATGCTCTATACTAAATTTCCTACGTATAGTATGCAATAAATGTTATAAGAAATATAGCCACATTCAGTTCCATGAAAAATCAAACTGGATACATTATAGAAATCATAACAAGTGCATACACAGCAATGAAACTCACCCTATAGAAAGCACTGGTTAAGGGGAGCAATGCTGCAGCAATGTTATACTCTTCTAAACTTGAACAATCCTGAAAATGAAACAGAGACAAATGAACGTTACTGGGGCATTTATCAGAAATCATAAGTACAAAGTATGGGATATACTGTTTACTGTCCTGTGAGATTTTTACTTTTATTCTAAATTGTCACTAAGGTGCAATTAGGTTAATTTTTTTGGGAAAAATACTGTCCCTGAAGCACATTCTTTTAGAAATGAGGTAGAAATACATTTGAGAAGGATATAATTTTTATTACCTATTAGTGAGCAGCTACTCTTACTTTTAACAATGACTGTGTTAAAAGCTTTGTAATTTACAAAAAAAATTGGAGGGGGTTTTAGTAGATTTATCCAGTATATTTCATTGAGTCTAAGATTTTTCTTCTCATATTTTAACATCTCTGAGATTAGAATGCATTTTAAAACTGGTTAAAAGTATTTTTTCTTTCTTAGTGTTACATAAAAAGAGTTATCATTGCTGATTAGGCAAGAAAAATCACTGATGATGAAACCTATTGGGTGAAAATCTCAATGGGAATGTAAAATGGTACACTGCCATGGAAAACAGTATGGCAGTTCCTTAAAACAAACAAACAAACAAACAAACAAACAAACAAACAAAGACACACACACAAACAGTAAAAAACAGAACTACTATATAGAATTAGAAAACTGAAAAAAAATATATGTAATTACTATACACTCTAGCATTTCTACTTCTGGGTTTATAACTCCAAAGTACTTAAAAACTGAAAGCAAAGAGCATGTACTTATACACTCATATTTGTGGTATGTACACATACACATACACATACACATACACATACACATACAGCCTTAAGAGGGAAGGAAATTCTGACAGATACTATAACATGGATGAGCCTCAGGAACATTATGCAAAGTGGATATTTGTACAGTTATACTAACCAGTCCCTCCTCTGTCTGGTAGTGGGACACAGTGAGCCATAGGGAAGCCAGGAAATAAAACAGTCACTAAGGACAGCAAAAGCTGCAACTGATACCTTTGTAGAGGGTCAGGTTTAATGATTAAAGCTCTAACCCTAAACAATGTAGCTATCTTCATCAAAATGCAAATTCCACATTCATCAGCTATTCATGTTTGTGTGAATCAATTTTAATTAATTAATAAATATTTTGTACTGGAGGTTGAACCCAGAGGCCTTCTACTTCTGAGCTACACCCCCAGCCCTATTTTATTTTTTATTTTGAAACAGGGTCTCACTAAATTGCAGAGGTTCTCGCTAAGTTGCTGAGGCTGGCCTCAAATCTGAGATCTTCCTGTCTCAGCCTCCCAAGTACTGAGATTACAGGTGTGTACCACCATGCCTAGCTTGTGTGAGTCAATTGTAAACTCACAGAGCTGGGACCTTAGATATCAAGTATTCTAGTGCAATTTCTCCACTTTCTGGATGAGCGAAAAGAAGCTTAGAAGTCAGCCATAGTGCCATGACTAGAACTGATTTATCGACCTCTCAGTGTCATCCTTTTTCCTCTAGACTCCTTTTTCATCCTATTCTCGAGGCAGTGGATATGAGTTTTTTCAGCTCCCAGCAATAATTTTGGAGTGTGCAGGAGAGAAGGTGGGGAGAAGAGGCCTGAACAGGAGAGCAGTAGGAGACTCAATGCTGCTTAAGTGCACTGGTTTCAGGGCTCAAATAGGAGGAAGAGCCAGAAGGCAACGGGGGAATATAGCATAGATAGCCTTGGCCTATTTCAAAGTATTTCTGGGGCTTGGCAGGACCCGCAGTGATGGGGAGGGGGCAGTACAGCCCTAAGGAAAAAAGGAAGAAACTTTATTTTCACAAGCCATGGCCTATAGGTGTCTATCTACCCTAAAGCCAGTCTTGTGTAGGAGTACATTTGGAACTATGATCTGCTAAGAGTTCGCAACTGAATTTCATACATTGTTAGTATGAAAAACAGAGTTTTAGAATGCACTGAATATTCACTTTCAATGAGTTCAAAAACAAGAAAAATAAGAGAAATTTTGCAATAAAAATCATTTTCATATGGTTCATGGCTCACATGTGTGTATGTGTGTGTGTGTGTGTGTGTGTGTGTGTGTGTGTGTGTGGTACTGGGGATGGAACCCAAGGGCTTTCTACCTCCAGGCTACACCCCCATACCAATTTTATTTTTTATTTGGAAACAGGGTCTCACTAAGTTGCTGAGAGCCTCACTAAGTTGCTGAGGCTGGCTTCAAACCTGCGATCCTCCTGCCTCAGCCTCCCAAGTACTGGGATTACAAGTGTGCACCACCACACCCGGCTATATGGCTCACATTGTCTGACCCAACTTAAAAATAAAGGATAGGTTCAAGCCAGGTACAGTGGTAAACAGGTTTGAGGCCAGCTTCAGCAACTTAGTAAGGCCCTGTTTCAAAATAAAAATATAAAAAGGGTAGGGTGGGGGTATAGCTCAGAGGTAAAATGCCTCTGGGTTCAAACCCCAGTACCAGTATGAATAATAATAAAAAAAAGATAGGCTCAAATTTCCTATACTATACTAAATAAAATACTTTTAAGTAATTCATCACATTGACTAATGTTCATTGCACAAATTAATAAGTGGATGAATAAAAAATATATGTGAGGAGAAAAGTAGTGAGAAAAAGGAACTAAGGATAGAAACTTGGGAAACATACATATTTATGTAGAGGCAGTAATGGAAAATCAAGATGGGGGAGGAGAACTAGGAGACAGCAATATCATAGATGTCAAGAGAGGAGAGAAAGACCAACAGTTTTGAACGTTTCAGAGGAAATTCATTAAAATGAAGAATGAGAAAAAGCCAAGCAACTGGTCAACATAAGAAGTCATTGGTGGCTTCTGACATGATTGGGGTTCAGGTGAGTAGAGAAAACAGGGAGGTAATCAGCTGCTTGAGGTGTTGCTGCATCCAAGTGTGTAGGCTAATGAATCATTATAGGGTAGAGCCACAGGAGTACTGAGATTTTATGAAATCCTTTGATTCTTGGAGAATCAGAAGGGCCCCAAGTATGTCAAGGGAGCTAATCCAGTGATCCAGTGGAGGGAAGAGATGAAAAATAAAGATCATTAGTAGAATAATGAGATATGCCTGGTAGTCAACATGATCCCCATCTCTAAGGCAGGGTGAGGTCTTGGAAACATTTCATTTCCATAAAAAGCAAATAGGTAGGATGGATATTAAACAGCAGGATCCTTGATAATAAAAGCAAATATATGTGGAGAAAGAAGCTTGGTTCTGCAAGGAAGACTCAGACCTACCTAAGAGTTTTCAGCAGGGCAATCTGGTGGGGAAACTCCTCAAACTGCTCTGCAAACACTAGCTTGTGGGGACTGGATAGCTGTTACTTGAGAGGAACTGGGGAAATACTGAGTAAACAAAATTAAGGAGGTTTTCTTCTTTTCTTTTAAACTCTAGGACTCCTCAGGGTTTGTTAGTTGTAGTGACTCTGAGGGGGAATTTGGTAGGCAGTATTTCCAAGTGAATTTCATGAAGAATACTTTTTCTTTTTAATGTCATTTTAGTATATTGCCCAGGCTGGTGACCTTGTAGGCTAAAATGATCCTTCGGAAGCCGGGCGTGGTGGTGCACGCTTATAATCCCAGTACTTGGGAGGCTGAGACCTGAGGATCTGGGTTCGTGGCCAGTCTCAGCAACTTAGTGAGGCCCTCCACAACTTAGTGAGATCCTGTTTCAAAATAAGGAATAAAAAAATAGGGCTGGGGGTGTAGCTCCAATAAATAAATAAATAAATAAATAAATAAATAAAATGATCCTCCCACTTCACCCTCTGGAGTAGCTGGGACTATAGGTGTGCACCATTGAGTCTGGCTAAAATATACTTTTTAAAATTTTATTTTTATATTTATTTATTTATTTTTGCAGTACTGGGATTGAACCCAGGGGCATTCTACCTCTGAGCTACACCCCAGCCCTATTTTTTTTATTATTTATTTTGAAATGGGGTCTCACTAAGTTGTGGAGGGCCTCACTAAGTAGCTGAGGCTGGCCGTGAACCCAGATCCTCCTATCTCAGCCTCCCAAGTACTGGGATTATAAGCGTGCGCCACCATGCCCGGCTTTTATTTTTATTTTTTATTTATTTTTCCGTCCAGTAATGTGGACTGAAGTTGGATTTTAATAAATAATCATTTAAAATTTTATCATCAGGGTAATAGAAATAGAGTGGGTTATTAACTTCCATACAAGCTGAGATAAAAAATGGAATGACAGAAAAACAACAACCACAACCACACTCAACCCGATGGCATACAAGAAAGAAGAGAAAAAGAAGCCGAGGGGAAGGATTTGGAAAGAACAAAGTAAAATGACTGGGATAGTACACATACAAATGAGCCAGTGTTCTGATAAAAAGACAAAGATTGTCACTGAATCAAAAACCAGAATCCAAGAATCTGCTGTTTTAAAAGACATATCTATAACTTAAGGATACACAAAAGTTAAAAGGTTAGAAAAATATGTAGCAGGAAAATACCAAAAGAGGTTAAGGTAGCTATATTAAGAATCAGACAAAAATTCTTTAAGGAAAAAGCATTCCTAGAAATAAAAAGATGCCTTACATAGTGGTAAATAACTTGATTTACTAGAAAGAAGTAGCAACTTTTATTGTATAGAAAATATACAAAATTGATAGGCATAAAAAAGATAAATTCACAACTGTACTAAAAATGTTTAATATACCTATTTTAGTAATAGGTCAAACAGATAGAAAACTCAGTAATCTTACAGAAAATTTAAAGAAATACTTCAAAAGCTAGAGCTAAGGGATATATATAGAACACTGTATATAAAAACCTCCTTGATCTAAGAGACACTGCACTCTAATGCTACCCACAACTGTTTTGATGAATTCAGAAAACCTGATTTCATACTGAGCCATAAAATAAGTACCAGCAAAGTTTAAAAGATTACTATCATAGATATAGTTGTCAGACCACAATGCAGTTAAGTTAGAAACCAACAATGCAAGTAAAGCACAATTGTACCTGGCACATAGCACTCAATAAATGTTATCACTAAGGCTAGGGATTGCTTAGCATATCACACTATATTCTTTTTTTTTTTTTTTTTGCGGTACCGGGGATTGAACGCAGGGGCGTCCTACCTCCACGCTATGCCCCCGGCCCTATTTTTTATACTTTATTTTGAAACCGGGTCTCACAAAGTTGTGGAGGGCCTCGCTAAAGAGAGAGAGAGAGAGAGAGAGAGAGAGAGAGAGAGAGAGAGAGAGAGAGACAGGAAGAGAGAGAGAGAGTTGAGGCTGGCTGCGAACCTGGATCCTCTGGTCTCCGCCTCCCAAAGTACTGGGATTACAAGCAGGCGCCACCATGCCCGGCAGACTATATTCTAATTACCTATCTAATGCTTGTCTTTCCCCTTACTAAACTATAAGCAAATTGACAGCATTTTTTTTTTTTTGAGACGGGATCTTCTTAGGTTGCCCAGACTGGCTTTGAACTCTTGGGCTCAAGGAATCCTCCGGCCTTAGCCTCCTGAATGTTAATAAGTGCTTGTTACCATGCCTGGCTTGACAACATTCTTACTGCAGTGAATGAGAAGGAGAAGCAGTATCAATATTTATGGCACTGTTAGCTGGGGCAGTGGTGCACGCCTGTAATCCCAATACTTGAAAGACTGAGACAGGAGGATTGCAGGTTCAAGGCCAGTCTCAGCAACATAGCAAGACCCTGTTTCCAAATAAAAAATAAAAATGGCTGGGGGTATTGCTCGAAGGTAGAATGCCCCTGGGTTCAATCTCCAGTACCATACACACACAATAAATATGGCACTGCTGAATGAGTCATATTTTTTCAGAATGTCACAAAACCAAACGATCAGTAGAAACAAATATTGCTAGGTCTTAGATTTCCAGAATGAGTGTTGAGAGTAATTAGAAGAGTAATTCTTTGAATAACAATTTTTATTTAGTCAACAAATATTTATTATGTACCTACTATGTGCCAGGTGTGTTGTATCTAAAGAACTCAGGAAACTATTCCAAGAGGGAAAATGGATGACAAATAAGAAAGAACACTTTTTTTTTTTGGTGTGTTGTTTTGTGGTACTGGGGGATTGAACACATGGCATTCCATTTCTTTTTTTTTTTTTTTTTGCGGTACCGGGGATTGAACCCAGGGGCGTTCTACCTCCACACTACACCCCCGGCCCTACTTTTTTATACTTTTATTTTTGAAACCGGGTCTCACGAAGTTGCGGAGGGCCT
>PVJS01034172.1:7500-21700 GCA_004027185.1 Glis glis | reverse complement strand
ATACTTTATTTTGAAACCGGGTCTCACGAAGTTGCGGAGGGCCTCACTAAGGAGAGAGAGAGAGGGAGAGAGAGAGAGAGAGAGACAGAGAGAGACAGAGAGAGAGAGAGAGAGAGAGGAGAGAGAGCTGAGGCTGGCCGCGAACCCGGATCCTCCGGTCTCCGCCAAAGTACTGGGATTACAAGCGTGCGCCATCACGCCCGGCAAAGGAAACAATTTAGATGCTCATTTAAAGCGAATGAATAAATATAAGGTAGTATATTCACGCATGGAATAAGGTAGAAATATGTGCACATGTGCAGGTAATTCTTATAAATATTCTTTAAGATGAAAAACTGATACTAGTTTTGTAATTTTACAAATGTTCTTGTAAAAAAGCAATTATGCAAATACAATATCACATTTTACATATTTCTGATTAGGTAAATATGTTGATGTTGTATCTTGCCATGAACATTGTGTCTCCTTCTCCATGATGAATGCAATGATTATTTTTTTAGAATTTTACTGATGCATTGTGATTACAGATCACAGTGGGGTTCAAAGGGATACATTCATATTAAATCATCTTGATGATTTAAAGATACTTAATTTCTCTGAAAAAAAGGCATAGAATCATAGAGGTTCTGTGGTTTCATTTTGATCTGTGGTATTTTGTGCTTCCAAAAATTAATCTGAATATGGGAAGTGCTAATATTTTTTTAAAAACTGAATAGTGGAAATGAGGCTGTTTGACATATTACTCTATTCTGTGTTTTATATATTTATAATAAAATCTATTTTAAAAGAGAGAAAATAAAAGAATTTTCCCCCAAAGCCTCCAGATTAAGAACCCAGCTTGGCTGAAACCCTGATTTCAGCCTTTTCAGACTCTAAGTAGAAAACCCAGTTGACACTGTTGGACCTTTAATAATTTTTTATGCAGCAATAGAAAACTAATATAATATGTATTTTAATTATTGCTACATCTGTACAATGAGACAATTGGGGGGCATGATATTTACCTTTTTATACTACTCTGTATTGCTAGCTTTTTCTTCACAAATACAATTAGAAAAAAATTTTAATATTGGGGGAAAATGTAAACTGTGTAATGTACCTGGAAGCCATTTGAGTATCTATGGATTTCTCCTGTAACCTATAAAAGAGAGAAATTTTGCTTCTCCAAAATCCAAGACCAAGCCGGGTATGGTAGTGCACGCTTGTAATCCCAGTACTTGGAAGGCTGAGACAGGAGGATCACAGGTTCAAAGCCAGCCTTGACAACTTAGTGAGGCTCTCAGCAACCGAATTAGACCCTGTTTCCAAATAAGAAATAAAATCAGGCTGAGGGTGTAGCTTGGAAGTAGAATGCCTCTGGGTTCAATCCCTAGTACCAACAAAACAAAACAAAATCTGTGACCATGAAAGTGAGGTTTTTAGGTCGTGGTGTGTGTGTGTGTGTGTGTGTGTGTGTGTGTGTGTGTGTGTTCCTTATCTCATAAACAGAAAGAATTTCAAGTGTAGAGAAGAAGATGATGCTTAGAAGCAAGAACACTGGGTTCAAATGCAATGAAACACTTATCAACCTTGTAGATTTGTTTGCCTGGGCAATGGAGATATATTAATATCTAACATAAGACTGTTGCAAAGATTAACCATAATAACGACTGTCAAAACACATAGCCCAGTGCCAGGTGGATAACAGCAGCCAGCATGTGTCACATGCACACAATTTTGAAGCATCATTCCATGCTTGACCTCCTTGTTCCTGAGAGTGGGATGCAGCCGGGCATCACCAGGGAACTTGTTAGAGATGCAGATTCTCAGGCTTGACCCACACCTAGAGAATCAGAACCTGCATTTTCATGGGATTCTCAGTGATGTGGGTGCACATCAAAGTTTTGAAAATGTAAGCTTAGCCAGTCGTGATGGCGCACGCTTGTAATCCCAGTACTTGGGAGGCTGAGACAGGAGGATCGCAGGTTCGAGGACAGCCACAGCAAGTAGTGAGACTCTCATCAACCTAGTGAGACCCTGTTTCAAACTAAACATAAAAGGGCTAGGGGGTGTAGCTCAGAGGTAGAATGCCCCTGGGCTCAATCCCCAGTACCACAAAAAAAAAAAAGAAAATGTAAGCTTACTTGTCATTCAGTTCTTTTTTTTTTTTTGCGGAACTGGGGGTTGAACTCAGGGGTATTCTACCTCCGAGCTACACCCCCAGCCCTATTTTTTATTCTTTATTTGGAAACAGGGTCTCACTAAGTTTGCGGAGGGCCTCACTAAGTACTGAGGCTGGCCATGAACCCGGATCCTCCGGCCTCCGCCTCCCAAGTACTGGGATTACAAGTGTGCGCCACCACGCCCAGCTGTCATTCAGTTCTTAGCTTCATTTTTAAAAGAAGGTGCTACATCATCCCCATGTTATAGGTGAAGAAACCGAGTCTCAGGCAGTGTAATCTGGCCAAGGTCAGTTAAGACACATCTGATCCCACAAGCTCGGCCACTCTGCTCTGCGGCCTCCTCTAGCAGGTGTCTGACTAAAGGACAGTTGAATTTAACTGTATTTCCATAGCTCTTCCCCCAGTACTGCCATCCTGGTACAGGGATGACCCAGATTGTGAAGAAGAAAATTGCAGAAAGAAACATTTTATTTTATTTTTTCTGGTACTGGTGAATGAACCCAAGAAAGTCTACCTCTGAGCTACACTCCCAGCCATTTAAAGTTTGGCTTTTTTTTTTTAAATTTTGAAACAGGGTCTCACTAAATTACTGAGGCTCTTACCAAGTCACTAAGGCTGACGTCGAACCTGAGATCCTCCTGTCTCAGCCTCCCAAGTACTGGGATTACAGGCATGTGCCATGGTGCTGTGCAGAAAATAACTGTTTTTTTTTTGTTTTTTGTTTTTTGTTTTGCTGTACTGGGAATTGAACCCAGGGGCATTCTACCTCTGAGCTACACCCCCAGCCCTATTTTTTTTATTCTTTATTTTGAAACAGGGTCTCACTAATTTGCAGAGGGCCTACGTAGCTGAGGCTGGCCTCAAACCTGTGACCCTCCTGTCTCAGCCTCCCAAGTACTGGGATTACAAGCATGCGCCACCACACCCAGCTAGAAAACAACATTTTAAAGCCATAGGGGTACTGACCCAAAACAGACTTAGAACAAGTCTTTACAATATCATTCTTTCTCTCTTTTTTTTCTGTTTTTACTACCAAAGGCAGTTTCCTATGCTAGCATTAGTCTAAATATCTATATGCAGTTCTTCCTTTCTTGTTAAAAGATCCTGCCCAGTGGAGATGTTTAACATCAACTGGAACCCCCATGCTAGTGAGCGGAAGTTGGTAGACATTCAGTGTGTGACCAAGGTCAATGGTGGATAAGAGGTAGTTGATTCAAACCTCAGTTAAGGGTGATGATGTTTCAAATCTTGGATTGTTAATAATACTTTACACTTGCATATCCCCATACAGGTTGGCTTGTATGTATATTATGTACTCTAATCCTGACAATAGCTCTGATAGTAGGCATTGTTATTCCAGCTGTATAGATAGAAAAAGATGAGGCTTGGTTCATAAGTGGTAGAAGCTGGGGCTTAGACCTGTGCTTGAAAGACCTCTATATCTAGGTTTGCATTACCATAAAAGAGCTTCCTCTAATAATTACCTGTGAATGTCCAATCCCATAGGGGAAGACCAATCTGAAATACTAAAATCTGAATTTTTATTATATTTAAAGAAAACCTGGATTTATTTTAAATGAGAGTAATATGCCCTGTGTTAGACACTTCAATATTTTCCCTACCTTTCTTTCTATAGTATCAATTTGCATAATTAATTCTTATTTATAGAGTGCGCAGCAAATGGCATTTGTAAAAGCAGCTGGCACATGGGAGAAATTGAATTAAAGTTATTTAAAAAGAAAAAGAAACCAGCCCAGCACTTGTCCAATGTATCACAAATGCTATTTCTGAAATGAAGTTCAATGAAATTCTTTTTGACATTTCTTCAGAGGAAAAGAACAACTGTGTACTAAATGAGCTCTCTGTGTTCGGATCTCCTTTGGCTACCTGTGAACACGTTCTTTTGTGTAAAGTATATAAGGCACAGTGCAGCTATAAGTCAATGACATTAACAATGATGGTTGCCAGGCATGGTGGCGCATGCCTATAATCCCAGTACTTGGGAGGCTGAGACAGGAGAATCGCAGGTTCGAGGCCAGCCTCAGCAACTTAGTGAGATCCTGATTCAAAATAAACCATTTAAAAAAAAAGAAGACAATGATGATTGACCATATATTTTTCTTTTTGTTAAATACTAATATCTTATCAATTCTCTATCAAGAAAACCCCAAAACACTAGAAATCTTTACCCCAAAATGATAATGTTTATTATCATCAGATGTTCCCCAGTTCCTTCTCAAATATGCAGGATCCTGAATTAAGATATGTCCTTAGCCAGGCATGGTGGCACACAGTTGTAATCCCAGTACTTGGGAGGCTGAGACAGGAGGATCGCAGGTTCAAGGACAGCCTCAGCAAATAGACTCTCATCAACCTAGTGAGACTCTGTTTCAAAATAAAAATAAAAATAGGGCTGGGGGTGTAGCTTGGAGGTAGAATGCCCCTGGGGTTCAACCACACACACACACACACACACACACACACACACACACACACACACAAATGTGTCCTTTAAGCCAGCTTTGGTGGTGCACACTTGTAATCCCAGTACTTGGAAAGCTGAGATAGGATTATCACACAACAGGCTGTCCTTGAACTGACTCTCAGCAACCTAGCAAGACCCTGTTTCCAAACAAAAAACTTTTTAAAAAGTGTTGGGGTGTGTAACTCAGAGGTAGAATGCCCCTGAGTTCAATGCCCAGTACCTAAATAAATAAATACCACTAGAAGTAATAAAATAATAGCAGTAACAACTAGCATCTACTAAGCACTTACCCGTGCTAGTCACTATTATGCGTGTTTCACGTGTGTTCACTTATTTAATTCTCACATAGGCTTTATGAAGTAGGCACGGACATTATCCTCATTTAACCATGCAGGAACCAGAAACAGGGAAGCTAAGAAATTTGCCCAAGATTACACAGCTGCTAAGTAGCAGGGACGGGACTTGAATCCAGGCAGGCCGTGTCCCAAGCCTGTGCACGTTACCTCTCTACTACTGTCTCCTTTAACCCTCTTCACCTGCCCCATGATTGCTAGAATCACATTATTAGCTCCATTTCTTTAAAACCCACACTATGTCTTAGGAAAAGTGTCCTCTATAAAATCAGCCAGCTGATAAGCGTGGTAAACCAAAACTTAATTCCAGGCCCAATGAACACCAGGCTTCAGTTCATTAACCACTCGACACTCCTGTCACTGAGTTTAAAAACTAAAATCTTAGACAGGCTTTGTGGTGCATGCCTGTAATCCAGTACTTGGGAGGCTGAGTCAGGAGGTTCGCAGGTTTGTGACCAGCCTCAGCAACTTAGTAAGACTCTCAGCAACCTAGCAAGACCCTGTTTCGGAATAAAAAAGAAAAAAGGGCTGGGGGTGTAGCTTGGAGATAGAACAGCCTTGGGTTCGATCCCCAGTACCAAAAAAAAAAAAAAAAAAAATCACAATCTTAAAATCTACCTCCACATTCAGGATCTATGCAAAGTGGTTTAAGGCAAAATGTAACAGAAAAGTATCTGAAAGTCATTGCTGGTAATTAGAAAAGATTGGTTGTTATGACTTCACCCCTGGGCTCTATGGAGATCCTGCAAAATATATGTGAGACTGCAGGAAATGTTTATCACTTAGGACCAGTGTCTGGCACCCCTCAAGACTGTCATCTATTCCAGAATCTAATGTGTTCTGCCTTCATCAGAAATTTAGGGGTGAGCCAGGCATGGTGATGCATGCCTGTAATTCTAGTACTTGAGAGGCTGAGACTGGAGGATCGTAGATTCAAGGACAGCCTCAGCAATTAATGAGGCTCTCAGCAACCTAGTAAGACCCTGTTTCCAAATAAGAAATGAAATCGGTCTGGGGATGTAGCTCGGAGGTAGAAAGCCTCTGGGTTCAATTCCCAGTACCCAGTAAAAATTTTTAAAATAAAGAAATGTAGGGGTAAGAGGCAGGGAGGGAGATGGGCATGGAAACAACACCCCTGAAACACAGCCAGGTACTATAAGTAGAGATAAACATTTGAATTATATCTGAGTTTCTGTATAAAGGCCAACAGATTCAATAGTACAAAAACAGAAAAGGAAAGAAAAATAATAGGAAAAATTTACCGTGAATAAATACATTATGAGTGATTTTATCCATCTACTTTGTAACATTTCTCTGAATTTTCTAGTTTTTTATAATAAGCATACATTATTTTTAAAATAATATATTTTAAAAATATATTTCTGCCGGGCATGGTGGCGCACACTTGTAATCCCGGTACTTGGGAGGCTGAGACAGGAGGATCACAGGTTTGTGGCCAGCCTCAGCTACCTAGTGAAAAAAAAAAGAAATATATATATATTTCTAAACTTTGAAGAAAATAGTTTGTTTTTGTTTTAGTACTAGAGATTGAACCCAGAGACATTCTACCTCCAAACTACAGCCCCAGCCCTTTTTATTTTTTATTTATTTATTTATTTATTTATTTATTTATTGCAGTACTGGGGATTGAACCCAGGGGCGTTCTACCTCCGCACTACACCCCCGGCCCTATTTTTTATCCTTTACTGAAACCGGGTCTCACGAAGTTGAGAGGGCCTCACTAAGTAACTGAGGTTGGCCGCGAACCCGGATCCTCTGGTCTCCGCCCCCCAAGTACTGGGATTACAAGCGTGCGCCACCACGCCTGGCTCCCCCCAGCCCTTTTAAAATTTTTTCTTTGGAAATAGGGTCTCACTAGATTGTTGAGAGTCTTGCTATGTTGCTGAGGCTGGTCTTGAACCTGCGATCCTCCTGTCTCAGTCTCCCAAGTACTGGGATTATAGGCATGCCCTGCTAGCTAGTTGTAACTTTAAGACAAAAAAAAAATTATTCAGTAATGTAATTTTAGCTTAACATGTGCCCTAAAAGGAGTTGTTCATAGCTGCTGGAATTGTTCCTAAGGTAAATAAATAGCCAATTGGTTATGAGTTTCTTTTTGATTTTTCTCTTTTTTTTTTTTGGTACTGGGATTGAACCCAGGGGCCTTCTACCTCTGAGATGCACCCCCATCCTCCCCCCCCCCTTTTTAAGTACTTGGAAGACTGAGACCGGAGGATCTCAGGTTCAAGGACAGACTCAGCAACGTAGTGAGACTCAGCAAACTAATGAAATCCTGATTCAAAACAAAAAATAAAAAGGGCTAGGGCTGTAACTCAGGTAGAATACCCTTAGGTAAATCCCCAGTACCACAAAAAAATAAAATAAAATAAAGTGACTCAGTTATTCAGTCAGGGCTAATAAACAAAAAGGAAAAAAATGTGGATCGACCTCCTTATGTGGGCCAATAACTATATCAGGATGATTTTTCAGGGACAATTTCACCATACGGCCACAACAATCCTGTGAGGTTGGTGTTAGCATCCTCACTGTCTGGAATCTGAGGGGTGAATGACTTGTCAAGGAAATCATACAACAGGTAAACTGTGGAGAAGAAATCTAAGTAGGCGTCCAAAGTCTATGTGCTCCTATTGGAATGAGGAGAACACTGTCAAGCACATAGACAGAAATCATACACATTGACACACATTCTCCCAGACCAAGATCCCTGACCTTCCCTGTTGGTAGCACACACACACACACACACACACACACACACACATACACACATGCAAGTGCATACACACACACACATACACACACATGCACATACATAATATCAATTCTGAATTGTGAGAGGCTGAGTAGGTTAGAGGGTAATAATTGAATAAACAGGGGTGAAATCCCAACTCTATTACCAAGCAGCTATGAATTGGGCAACTTAAAACCTACTTCTTCAACTATCATGATGTGTAATAACACTTCATGTCAGTGTGGTAAGGATTTACAAAGATGAGATATGTTACCCATGCGGCAAAACGCCTGGCCTGTGGTAAGGGCTCAATAAAAATTAGCTATTCCTATTTACATATCAAGGTAAATCATTCCACAACACACAATTGCTAAAACATTTCTATATAACCAAGCAACTGCTGTATTCGTTTCCTAGGTCTTTCATAACAAAACCCAGACTGGGTGGCTTAAAACAACAGAAATTTATTATCTCACAGTTCTGAGTAGCAGAAGTCTGAACTCAAGGCACTGGAGGGCCATAGTCCCTCTAGGCCACGCATTGTTCACAGCACTGAGGGTCTACCTCTGAGATCCCCGGCCTTTTGAAGACCACGTTTCTATTTTAGTTCAATTATCTATGAATATATTTTTAAAATAGCATTTATTGGGCAAACATTTTATATCAAGCACTGTTGTGAGTGTTCTACATGTATTACTTTATTAAATCATCAGAATAATCCTCTGGGGTAGCTATTAAAAGGAACTGTATTTTACCAAGGCCAGGGGAGTCAAGAAAGTTGATCAAAGTCACACAGCTACTAAAAGGAACAAAAGTAGCACACAAAACAAGCAGGCTGGCTCCAAGCCCAGGCTCACCACCGCTGAGCCGTACTGCGTCCTGACAGTGTGGGAAGCACATGGTGAACGGTCTCCACGCTTATTCCCGTAGCATGAAATGTGCTTTAAACATTGCAGCCGGGCGTGGTGGCGCATGCTTGTAATCCCAGTACTTGGGAGGCGGAGACCGGAGGATCCAGGTTCTCGGCCAGCCTCAGCTACTTAGTGAGGCCCTCTGCAACTTCGTGAGACCCGGTTTCAAAATAAAGGATAAAAAATAGGGCCAGGGGTGTAGCTCGGAGGTAGAACACCCCTGGGTTCCATCCCCGGTGCCGCAAAAAAATAAATAAATAAAAAAATAAACATTGCAATTCTCCACAGTAGCTTGAAAGTTTCAATCTTTATTGGCAAGTCTGTGTACATGATAGGGATTCTTGGACCATTAGATGTAAACCAAATATCAATAAGTGGAGGGCTGGGGGTGTAGCTCAATTGTAGAGCATGTGCCTAGCATGCACAATGCCCTGGGTTCGATCCCCAGCACCACAAAACAACAATAAAACACACACACACACACACACACACAATCAATCAATAAATGTAATCCTATAGCATGCTGGATTTGTACCCTTTCAGAGATCATTTCACTTTTTTCACGTAATCTTTTGTTGACACTGGCTCCTGATTCATAACTTTATTTGACATATAATTGACAGGTAAAGAAGTGACATGTAGTTATTGACAGATAATTCCTCCCTAACATCTCTCTCTCACACACTCCTTCCCTTAGCTTCCAACAACACAATCGCTGAGAACCTACAAAAGAACGCAGGGTGATACCCTGACATGCCTGGTTTGGGGCAAGTCGGAAGGAGAAGACAAGGGCATCTTGCTTTGGTTAGCATTGCACACTGTGAATATTAGACCAAAAGATCGCACACTTTGGAATTAGTAGAAACTGTTCTGAGCTCCTTGTCTGCATGCCCAATTCCCCGATCCTGAAAAGACTTTCATACACTAAGAGAGATTGCTGCTTAAAAGAACTACAAAGAGAATGTTTTGAATGCAGGTAAATTAACTTGAGAGGATGCTCTGGGATCAGCACTGAATCTGCAGGCTTGGCATGGAGTGAAACCTATCAGCATTTATAGCCGCGTTATTGAAAGGGAAACTCAGATCCAGTGAAGTCAATTTCCTTGGTTCCCACAGGAAGGCCATGATGGGAAGGGGAAACAAAAACAACTCATGGGTATTTTCTAAACACATTTATGGAGAAATGTGACTGTGACTGTGACTGGGAGGCAAAAGGCACCCCACCCCCAATCCCTGGGAACCCAGAAACTTGGCCACATTTTTCTGACTATAATTAATTTTATGCACTATTTAGAATGATTCTGTTCCTCTTTAAAATAATAATAATAATAAAAAAGGAATGATTCCGTTCCCCACTTAAGAGAGAAATAAGAGCCAAAGGACTAGAAAATATTTCCCATTGTTTTTCTTTGCAAAGTTTAGGGGGAAAAAATCTTCCTGGGCAAACTTGTTTGAATTTGCTGGGCCTTCCCTTAGCTTCCCACAATGGCTGAAATGGCTGAGCGCCTGGGAAAGAATGATGTGGGGTGACACCAATACCCCTGGCTTGGGGCGGGTCAGAAAGAGAAGGCAAGGGAATCTTGCTTACCATTGCATGCTACTAATATTAGGCCAAAAGATCTCACACACTAGAATTAACAGGAGTTGTTCACTGCTCCGCATCTGCGTGCCTGATTTCCCTATCCTGATAGGAAGATCATAAGGGTGCGAAACATTGCTCTGCTTCCTGTATACAGTATCCACTCAGGGAATAAATGAACACAGCTAGCATCTTTGGGTCAAGTTACAAAGATGTCTACACAGATGAATCTAATAAAAATCATATAGCATAATATATGACATACAAAATATATTACATAAAATATAAGGCAGCCAGGCATGGTGGCACACGCTTGTAATCCCAGTACTTGGGAGTCTGAGACAGGAGGATCGCAGGTTCACTGCCAGCCTCAGCTATTTAGTGAGGCCCTCAGCAACTTAGTGAGACCCTGTTTCAAAATAAAGAAAAAAAATAGGGCTGGGGGTGTAGCTTGGAGGAGGTAGAATGCCCATGGGTTCAATCCCCAGTACCACAACAAAACAAAACAAACAAAAAATCCCACTGAATATGTATGAATCCCAAGATGATGTGGGCAAGTATTACTGTGTCCCCTGAGGAGGTTAGGGCTCTCTCTTCCACGTTCTGCCTGGAATTGTTATTCAGACATGCAAGAATATAGTCTCATACCTGGGAAACTTATACCAATACTCATAAGAATAGGAATCCCTTGCTTATTATGAAAGGAAAGAGATGTTCAAAATCTCGATTTGACTGAAATATTGTTTCTTGATCAGTTCCAGCATAAAATCTCTTCCATCCCCAATCATTTCTTGTCACCTCAACCATAAAGGGCCAACAGAACTAAGTGTTCTGAGGTAGGGCATGGAAAGTTTATGGAGAGCCAGGCATGGGGGCGCACGCTTGTAATCCCAATACTTGGGAAGCTGGGACTGGAGTATCCGGGTTCGCGGCTACCTCAGCTACTTAGTGAGGCCTTCTGCCACTTAGTGAGACCCTGTTTCAAAATAAAGAATAAAAAAAATAGGGCTGGGTTATAGCCCAGAGGTAGAATGCCCGTGGGTTCAATCCCTGGTAACCACCAAAAAAAAAAAGCAAGTTTGTGGAATATTGATAGGGGCAAGTTATCAGATAACTAACATGAGGGATACAATGAAACTGAGTTCCTTTAAAACAACATGCATGACCATAGCATGGGTTTTCTTTCTTTCAGTGACATAGGAGTATCGTAAATTTTATTCCCTTTCCCTGAGCAAGCACAACAGTATGTTAAATATACAGTGCAAACCTATCAAAATTCCCCCAAAATCTAGTAGCAGAAGCTAATGGGCATCTCAGTTCACAGCTTTCAAAGATACTAGTAGGGGATCACTTTGATCTTCTAATGGAAGAGCAGAGAAAAGCCTAATTGTGGAGGGTAAATGCTATGCCTTAAATAACTATAAAACAACAATCTGTGTCAGTCCACGGCAGGCAGAAACCAGATTAATTTTGGAACACAGCATGGCAGAGGAAAAAAAAATCTGTTAATTTTAAGACCCCAAAGACTGCTGATGCCACTTTTCTTGGGTAGCAATTCTTCCCCCCTGTGGGGCAGCAGTAAATAAATGCTGGGAGTTGACATGTGGGGCTGAGAACTAGGAGCCAGTACTGGGAATGAAGTCCATGGTTCAATAGCTATGCATTCTGGTGTATGTTCAAACTCAAACTGCTGCGTTCAGGTAACTTACCCGGGATAATAAGTGTCATTTCAGACTTTGAACTTTGGAGTTGCACTCATAAGAGAAATAAAAAGGTTGAACAATAAAACCACCTCTACTTTAATGAGTGACACCCCTGGGAAACAAAATTCCAAACCGAAGAGTGGCTCGCTAAAGGTCATTAGGCCATGACTGAAATATATGCAAATAAAGCAATATAAATATAACTTAAAATACAAACATTAAACAAGAGTTATAATGAATGTGCATCAAGTCCATTGAGAACAAGGAATTAGGTCAGGTTGTAAATTAGGCATGTCTTACAACCCTGCAAAACAACTGCAAAATGTCAACAGCAAAAACATAAAACATTTATTTTTCACTCGCTAGGGTTCAGCTTATCTAGGCTGGGCTCTCGGCTATGAGGTGGGGATAGGTCTGGTTCTACATTTCTTTTTCTTTTTTCTTTTTTCTTTTTTTTTTTACCATACCGGGGTTAGAGCCCATGGGCATTCTGCCTCTGGGCTATACCCCCAGCCCTATTTTTTATTCTTTATTTTGAAACAGGGTCTCACTAAGTTGCAGAGGGCCTAAGTAGCTGAGGCTGGCCGTGAACCTGTGATCCTCCGGTCTCAGCCTCCCAAGTACTGGGATTACAAGCATGTGCCACCACGCCCGGCTTTTATTTTTCTTAGGCAAGGACCTAAAACACGTGCAAGCAAATATCAAGCTTTTACCTAAGTCACATCTGCTAATGCCCCATTGGTCACAGCCAGTCACATGACCAAGCCTAGAGCCACAGAGCAAAAAGGTGCACTCTTTCTACCCTCAACCCAGGATAAGGTGTGAATGTATATTACTATAATAATGTTACTATATCAGGGGAATGAAGAATTGCAACTAATAATTCATTCTGCAACACCATGGCTGTCAAAAGGAGGGTGTGTCATATTAGGTCCTTTTGTATCAGGAAACTACCACATCGAAAGAAGGAAAGGTTTATGATCCTCAGAGCTGGAAAGAACCTTAGTCAAACTTACTCACCTCACAGATGAGGAAATTGAGGCCCCGAAATAGGAAGTGTCTTCCCTACAATCATGTGGCTGGTTAAGGTCCTGCGAGGTTAGGCCAGATCACCTTCCATTACACAACAGTGGAACTCCGCAGAGGAAGGTAAGGCCCCCTCCCTGAGCAAAAGGGAATTATAGTCCTAGCAACAGGCTGGAATATGAAACACTTCCCTGAAACACAGAAGTCCCTGGGCCTCCTAGAAATTTCTGTCATGAGTGCAAATATTACATAAGCAATTATGAAACTCACAACTTCTATAACTAAGTATTATGCCTAATGTTTGTTGGTTTGTTTTTTGGTACTGGAGATTGAACCCAGGGGCATTCCACCTCTGAGCTACACCCCAAGACCTATTTTATTTTTCACTTGCAAACAGGGTCTCACTAAGTTGCAGAGAGCCCTGCTAAATTGCTAAGGCTGTTCTCAAACCTGCAATCCTACTGTCTCAGCCTCCCATGTACTGGAATTACAGGCCTGTGCCACCACACGCAACTATTATGCCTAATTTAACAAAAACAATGTCATCTGTATGTACTCTGGAATATGTACTCCTCAGATAAAACCAGAAATAACATAAGTCATCACCAAATTTCTTCTAGTTTGGTCTTTCCCTTTATGGTATCAGCCAATCTGCCCTTGGAAGTTCACCCAAAAGGCGCACCCGGGGCCTCTGCACATCTTTCGAGATCTTCCCGCATGGTATCCTAAACTACCTCATTTGCTTTTTCTCTGCACCTTAGCCCTCCATCTTCACAAAAGTATATTTATAGTCTTCTTCTCTTATTTTTAAGTCATAAGGATATAAATGATTTGGCTTAACACTTTAACACCAGGGCCAAAAAGGAGCCAGGCACAAAGCCAGTGTCCCGAAAGACTACAGTGGAAAACTGCACAGAGGTGCGTTTACTGTTCCAATCAAAAACACTGTAAAACAAAGCTCATCTTTCGTTTGCACAGTTATGTCATTCTGGGCTAACAGGCACAAATAATAAGCTGCTCGCAGGAACGAGCGCAAAGGACTGTCACGCTTCAAGAAGGAAATCCTGAATTTTTGCTGTGAGTAGTTAAGGAGGTTGGGCTGTGATCGGAAACTGTTCCAAATGCCCTTGGATCATCAACTATTTTAAGGTTTGTCCATCAGAAAAAAGAAACGTCTTATTTGGTAGAGGGCCAGAAAATAGAATTAGGACAAGTAGGTGAAATTCGGGAAA
>PVJS01034172.1:0-2500 GCA_004027185.1 Glis glis | reverse complement strand
TCTCCATTCCCACTGCACCCGCTCTAAGTGCAGCTTTATCCCCTCATTCCTGACCCCGGTAAGAGCATCCCAACTGGTTCCCAGCCTTCTGCATCTCTCTTGACCCTGCTCACACCTGCAGAATTCTGCAAGCTGCTTACAGATTCTTGTGAGCATCTTGCCCAGTCCCCAGAACACCCACCGCCCCACTGTTCAGAAGAAAACTATTCAAACCCTGGAAAATCAAGGAAAGAGAAGCCCCCACACTCGTTCTAATACTTTGAATGTAGGATCCCTTTTCTCCATCCTGACTGATGGAACTCAATGTTAGCAATGACTCCAGGTAGATAAGATTGGACGTAGTGTACTCAAAATGGATGGTTTAGCAGGGTGTGGCAGCGAATGCATGTAATCCTAGTACTTGGGAGGAAACAGGAGGATTGCACGTTGGAGGCCAGCCTCAGCAATTTAGCAAGATCCTCAGCAACTTAGTGAGACCCTGTTTCAAAAATAAAAAGGAGGGCTGGGGGCGTAGCTTAGAGGTATCATGCCCCTGGGTTCAATCTGAAGTACAAAAAAAAAAAAGAATGGTTTAGTGCCTCATGCACATATCAAAGGTGGACATTCATCTTGTTTGTCCCAGAATCACTATACTGGTTATTAAAATACTAAATATTTCTCCACCAGTTGGCAAAATTGCCCAAATATGTTTCTACCGCCCCAGTGGACCTAGTCCCCATCTTGTATTCTGCTAACTAAAGCCTAGCAGGAAGCTCTCAGTACCTTGCCCAAACCATGGCTAGCATCTATGGGTCTGTATCTATGGCTGACAGGTTCTTAAGTATTTTGAATATCACTATTAGGGACTAAGTTGTATCCCCCCCCCTCAAATGCATATGCTGAGGTCCTAACCTCCAGTACCTCAGAATGAGACTGTACAATCAGCTCTCTCTATTCATGAGTTCCGTACCCACAGATTCAACCAGTCACATGTGGAAATGAAATGGGGGAAAAAGAATTGTGTCTGTTTTTTGCTTGAAGTTATTCTTTAAGCTATATGGTTATAACAATTATTTAAATAGAATTTACATTGTTTTAGGTATTATAAGTAATGTGGAGATGATTTAAAGTATATGAGATGATGTGAGACTTGAGCATCCATAGATTTGGTATCTGTGGCAGGGTCCCAGAAATGATCCCCCACAGATACCAAGGGATGGCTATATTCAGAGATAGAGCTGTTTTCTTTTTTTGTAGTACTGGGGATTGAACCCAGGGGCGTTCTACCTCTGAGCTACACCCCCAACCCTATTTTTTATTCTTTATTTTGAAACAGGGTCTCACTAAGTTGCAGTGCCTCACTAAGCAGCTGAGGCTGGCCATGAACTCAGATCCTCCAATCTCAGCCTCCCAAATACTGGGATTACAAGCATGCGCCACCATGCCCACCTGGCTAAAATAGGGCTTTTAAAAGGTAATTAAGCTGGGCATGGTGTCACAAGCCTGTAATCCCAGTACTTGGGAGGCTGAGATAGGAAGATTGCAGGTTCGAGGCCGGTCTCAGCAACCTAATGAGATCCTGTTCCCAAATTTAAAAAAACAAAGGACTGGAGATGAAGTTAAGAGGTAAAATGACTCTGGATTCAATCCCTAATACCAAAAAAAAAAAAAAAAAGGTATTTAAAAGCCAGGCATGTTAGCCAGGCATGGTGGCATACGCCTGTGATCCCAATACTAAGGAGGCTGAGACAGGAAGATCACGGGTTTGAAGCCAGCCCCAGCAACTTAGTGAGACTGTCAGCAATCTAGTGAGACTCTGTTTCAAAATAAAAAATAAAGTAGGGCTGGGGATGTAGTGGTAGAAGGTCCCTAGGTTCAATCCCCAGCACCACAGAATAAGTAAATATATTTATAATAATTTATTTATATCAAAATAAATACATTTTATTTATATTATATATTTATATATTATTATAAATTTATATATATATATATGTATATATATATATATTTTTTTTGTGTGTGTGGTACCGGGGATTGAACGCAGGGGCATTCTACCTCCGCACTACACCCCCGGCCCCATTTTTTATACTTTATTTTGAAACCGGGTCTCACGAAGTTGCGGAGGGCCTCACTAAGTAGAGAGAGAGAGAGAGAGAGAGAGAGACAGGGAGAGAGGGAGAGAGCTGAGGCTGGCTGCGAAACTGGATCCTCCGGTCTCCGCCTCCTAAAGTACTGGGATTACAAGCATGCGCCACCACACCCGGCTATAAATTTATATTATAAATAAATAGTGCTGGGGTTAGAGCTCAGGGGTAAAATGTCTCTGGGTTCAACCTTCAGTACCAAAAAAAAAAAAAAAAACCTGGGTGAGCATCCCAGTACTCGGAGGCTGAGACAGGAGGATCACAGGTTCAAGGCCAGCCTCAGCAACCTAGTGAGGCCTACCCCAACTTAGTGGGACTGTGTTTCAAAAAAAAAATAGGGCTGGGGATGTAGCTCCGAGGTATAATATCCCCAA
>PVJS01034171.1:0-20000 GCA_004027185.1 Glis glis | reverse complement strand
TAGCTCAGAGGTAGAATGCCCCTGGGTTCAATCCCGGGTACTGCAAAAAATAAAAAATAAAATTCTGGTCACTAAGCATCCTAATAACAGGAAAACCTTGCCTGGTATGATGGGGGCATGCCTGTTATCTCTCTGTGGCCAGCATTTTGTAACACCAAAAAAGCTTGTGTTTCCAAGTGGAAACACAAAACATTCTGATCTCCCGTACCTCTCCCACTATACCTCTCCTCTACGCATCCTTCCTACAATCAGTTAAGTAGATTGTAAGCAATGACAGAATCAGATTTACATACACGATAATAACTCAAACCGAGTCAGCAGAGGCACATAATTCTTGCAGATCAGTGTTCAAGGAACAAGTTCGCCACCTCAAGGGGTCAGGAAGAACACAAGGCACTGGAGGATGGGGGTGGAGATGGATGAAATGGGAGCTCCAGAGCAAAGAAAAACAAAGAAAGGTGAAGTCGGCAATAAACACCATCTCCAAGAAGTAAACAGACCCCGGGATTCTCTAACTGCCCCGACACTAAAAGGGCCTCCTAAGAGAAAGGGATGGTCACTCATCTTTGCACTTGAGCACCCCATCCTTGGACTCAAACTGGCTATTGATATCCATGGGAGGAACTGCAGCCTCTGGACCCTGCTCCCCAGCCGGGAAGGCCGACTCCCCCACCTTCTGGGAAGGTGGCTCTGGAGCCCTTGCTTCCTCTCTGTCTCAGCTTCCTCAAGGATAAAACAAGAGACTGTAGTATCAGGTCCACAAAGTTGAGTGTGGGAAGAGCTGCAGCCGTGTGAGGTGGTGTTCTAGAACACCAAAGGCACCTACAGGGCTGCTTTTTAATTTTTTTTTTTTTTTTTGCAGTACCCGGGATTGAACCCAAGGGCATTCTACCTCTGAGCTACACCCCCAGCCCTATTTTTTATTCTTTATTTTGAAACAGGGTCTCACTAAGTAGCTGAGGCTGGCCGCAAACCCGGATCCTCCGGTCTCAGCCTCCCAAGTACTGGGATTACAAGCGTGCGCCACCACATTGCTTTTTAATTTTTTTTTTTGTTTTGCGGTACCGGGGATTGAACGCAGGGGCATTCTACCTCCGTGCTACACCCTCGGTCCTATTTTTTTATGCTTTATTTTTGAAACCAGGTCTCACGAAGTTGCGGAAGGCCTCACTAGGTAGAGAGAGAGAGATATCTCGCGCGCGCCCGCATGTGCGCTGAGGTTGGCTGCGAACCCGGATCCTCCGGTCTCCGCCTCCCAAAGTACTGGGATTACAAGCATGCGCCACCACGCCTGGCTGCTTTTTAATTTTTAAATGTGCATGCTGTCTATAGGTACTGGTGGAGACTTCCTCAACAAGACCACTAAAGCTCAGAAAATAAAACCAAGAAGCAATAAATGGGATGCCATCAAATTAAAACATTTCTAGCCAGGCGTGGTGTCACATGCCTGTAATCCCAGTACTTGGGAGGCTGAGACAGGAGGATTGTGGGTTGGAGGACAGTCTCAGCAAGTAGTGAGATTCTCATCAACCTAGCGAGACCCTGTTTCCAATTAAATAAAGTCAGGCTGGGGATGTAGCTCCAAGGTAAAATGCCTCTGGGTTTAATCCCCAGGACCACCAAAAAAATAAATAAATAAATAAATAAATAAATAAATAAATAAAACACTTCTGTGCTGCAAAAGATACAATCAAGAATCTGAAGAGAGAGCCTACAGATTGGGAGAAAATCTTTGCCAGCTACTCCTCTGATTGAGGACTAATATCTAGAATATATAAAGAACTGAAAAATACTTAACACCAAAAAAAAAAAGCCAATTTAAATATGGGCTAGTGAG
Organism: Glis glis; assembly: GCA_004027185.1. Lineage (NCBI taxonomy): Eukaryota > Metazoa > Chordata > Mammalia > Rodentia > Gliridae > Glis > Glis glis. Next base: position 18,163 of record PVJS01034171.1, on the reverse strand, counting down.
CCGGGTGTGGTGGCGCGCGCTTGTAATCCCAGTACTTGGGAGGCTGAGACTGGAGGATCGCAGGTTTGCGGACAGCCTCAGCTACTTAGTGAGACTCTCAGCAACTTAGTGAGACCCTGTTTCAAAATAAAGAATAAAGAATAGGGCTGAGGGTGTAGCTCGAAGGTAGAATGCCCCTGGGTTCAATCCCCGGTACCACAAAAAAAGAGGGGGGCTCCTGAACTGAAGAGACACTTCTCAAGAGAAGAAATACTAATAGCCAACAAATATATGACAAAATGTTCAACATCATTAACAACAACATCATTTAACAATTAGGAAGACGCAAATCAAAACTACCCTGAGAAGCCGGGCGTTGTGGCGCACGCTTGTAATCCCAGTACCTGGGAGGCTGACACCGGAGGATCCGGGTTCGGGGCCAGACTCAGCTACTTAATGAGGCCCTCTGCAACTTAGTGAGACCCTGTTTCAAAATAAAGAATAAAAAACAGGGCTGGGGGTGTAGCTCGGAGGTATAATGCCCCTGGGTTCAATCCCTAGTACCACAAAAAAAAAAAAAAAAAAAAAATTACCCTGAGATTCCATCTAACTCCAATTAGAATGGCCATCATCAAAAACACAAACAATAATCAATGCTGGTGGGACTTCGGGGAAATAGGAACTCTTACACACTGCTGTGGGATTGTAAATTAGTACAACCACTATGGAGATCAGCATGGAGGTTCCTCAAAAGGCTAGGAATGGAACCACCATGTGAGCCAGCTAGACCATGCCTCGGTGGCCCCTGCCTAGTGCTTGGGAAGCTGAGACAGGAGGAGCGCAGGTTCAAAGCCAGCCTCAGCAACTTAGTAAGGCTCTCGGCAACTTAGTGAGACCCTGTTTCCAAAGTAAGAAAAAAAAAATAGGCCTGGGGGTATAGCTCAGACATAGACTGCTCCTGGCTTCAATCCCCAGCACCGCAAAAAAAAAAAAAAAGGAATAGAAATTAGAATACTATAGTGATACATGCATACCCATGTTTATAGCAGCACAATTCATAATAGCCAAGATATGGAACCAAACTAGGTGTCTATCAACAGATGAATAGATAACAAAAATGTGGTATTATACACACAATGGAATTTTACTCTGCTATAAAGAAGAACAAGCCAGGCGTGGTGGCGCACTCTTGTAATCCCAGTACTTTGGGAGGCGGAGACCGGAGGATCGGGGTTCGCGGCCAGCCTCAGCTTGCTGTCTCTCTCTCTCTCTACTTAGTGAGGCCCTCTGCAACACTTCGTGAGACCTGGTTTCAAAATAAAGCATAAAAAATAGGGCCGGGGGTGTAGCGCGGAGGTAGAACGCCCCTGGGTTCAATCCCTGGTACCGCAAAAAAAAAAAAAAAAAAAGAAGAAGAACAAAATTATGTCATTTGTAAGAAAATGGATGGAACTAGAGAATATTATGCTACATGAGATCATCCAGTCTAAAGTCAGGATCACATGTTTTCTCTCCTATGTGGAAGTTAGAACAAAAATAGAAAGCAAAAGGGACTTCAGTCAAATGTAGGAGACAGACCAGTACAAGAGTGAGAGGGGACTGGGGGAGGGAGGGGGAACGGGGAAAATGAGGATTTCCTCAATGGTTCAAATAAGGTTATGTCCATACAAGGTTTCATAATTATTCATGCTGTCAACCGTCAACAAATCAGTTTTTATATATCAGGTGTTACATTTTTTTAGTTGTTTGGGGTTTTTTTTTGTTGGTACTGGGATTTAACCCTGAGACATTCTACCTCTGATCTATACCCCCAGCCCCTTTTTTATTTTATTTTATTTTATTTTTTATTTTGAAACAGGATCTTGCTAATTGGCTAAGGCTGGCCTCCAACCTGCAATCCTCCTGTCTCAGCCTCCCAAGTACTGAGATTACAGGTATTCGCCACTGAACCTGGCTATTTTATGTTTTGGGGACTGAACCCAGGGGCTCACTACCACTGAGCTATATCCCCCAGCCCTTTTTATTTTGACAAAGGGTCATGCTAAGCTGCCCAAGCTGGTTTCTAGTTTCTGATTGTCTTGCCTCAGTCTCCCAAGTAGCTGGGGTTACAGGTGTGGGCCGCTGAGACTGGCCAGGTGTTATATTTTAGATAAAGAAGCATTGTGCGGTATATTGACTGGGGGTGGACCCTCCAGGTGGTAGACAGGGTGAGACTCCAGTAGGTGCAGCAGGCCCTGGCCCTGTCTCCGTCGCTCATACCTGGTTGCTCTTGGGCAGGTGAGCCATCCCCGGGGCCTGCGCTCCTCACCTGAGGGGTGGCCTGCAGGGTCCCTTCCAGGTCAGAGGGCCACAGGGACACTCTGAGGGCTTGGAGGAACAGTCGACCCACCCCGGGGGGAGACATGTCTTACAAACCCAGCTGGTTCTAGGGACCTTGATACACTCACTTTGGAACTTTAGAGAAGGGAGTGTGGTCCCAATCACCAGAATTCAGTAGGGCCAACAAATCTAGACTTGCGAATTGATCCGATTTTCATACCACTCATTCCTACTGCTCTTGCTTTTCTTCCTCATCATCAGATTCCCTCCCTTCTTTCCCTTTTTTTGTGGTACTAGGGATTAAACCCAGGAGCATTTTATCTCTGAGCTACACCCCAGCCCTATTTATTTTTATTTTATTTACTTACTTATTTATTTATTTTTGCGGAACTAGGGATTGAACCCAGGGGCATTCTACCTCCGAGCTACACCCCCAGCCTTATTTTATTCTTTTATTTTGAAACAGGATCTCACTAAGTTGCAGATGGACTCACTAAGTTGCTGAAGCTGGCCGCAAACCTTCGATCCTCCTGTCTCAGCCTCCCAAGTACTGGGATTACAAGCATGCGCCACCACGCCCGGCTTTATTTTTACTTTGAAACAGGGTCTCATTAGGTTGACGGGAGTCTCACTGCGATCCTCCTGTCTCAGCCTCACAGGTACTGGGATTACAGGCATGCACCACTATGCCCGGCTTCCACCGGTTTCTTTACAGTCACCATCTCTTGCATTTACTTACACCTTCCTGGTTTTTCCATACGTTTTCTATAGACATTCCTAGAAATAATCACCCTATTCACTTTATGAGGTCTGCGATATTGATCTCACGACGATTTATTGCCTTGCAAACACTCAGGTCTCCCAGAGATCTTAGCAACCCAAGGATCTCCCCAACTTCTATCAACCATACTCAGAAGGCCTTATTTTTTGTTTGTCTTTATTTGTTGGTTTGTTTGTTTTTGTGGTGCTAGGGATTGAACTCAGGCCTTGTTGTGTGTGTGTGTGTGTGTGTGTGTGTGTGTGTGTGCTGGGAATTGAACCCAGAAGCATTCTACCTCTGAGCTACACCCCCAGCCCCCAGCCTTTTTTATTTGGAAACAGGGTCTCGCTAAGTTGCTGAGGTTGGCCTCGAACCTGCAATCCTCCTGACTCAGCCTCCCAAGTATTGGGATCACAAGCATGCGCCACCATGCCTGACTTGAAGGCCCTCTTTATATCTTTCCACCAAGCTTTTGTTTGCAGAAAGAGACCACCTGAAAGATAATTTGGACAGTAAAGGGAAAAGTACTGAATTTCATGATTTCTAATTTCAGACCATCACACACACACACACACACACACCACAGTGGGATAGGCAAGAAGACCGCTATCCCCTCTGCAATCCCAGAATAACTGGGCTAATGATGCTCAATATTGATTCCTTTACTAGCCAAGTTATGCTGTAATCATTTTTCATAAAGCCAGGTATGCTAGCGCACGCTTGCAATCCCAGTACTTGGGAGGCTGAGATAGGAGGATCATAGGTTCGCTGCCAGCCTCAGCTACTTAGTGAGGCCTTTGCAACTTAGTGAGACCCTGTTTCAAAATAAAGAATAAAGCCGGGCATGGTAGCACACACTTGTAATCCCAATACTTGGGAGGCTGAGATCAGAGGATCTGGGTTCGTGGCCAGCCTCAGCCGCAACTTAGTGAGACCCTGTTTCAAAATAAAGAATAAAAAATAGGGCTGGGGGTGTAGCCTGGAGGTAGAACGCCCCTGGGTTCAATCCCTAGTACCGCAAAAAAAAGAATAAAAACTAGGGCTGGGGGTATATCTCGGAGGTAGAATGCCCCTGAGTTCAATCCCTGAACTGGAAAAAACAATAAAAAAATAAAGGATTGGGGCGGATTTTTTTTTTTTTTTTTGCAGAGTGCTTAAGGAAAAGCAAATAACTTATCAAGCATTTTGTAAAAGAACCCTAAGGAAGCAGTATTTACACACTGGTTTACCAGAACCTGGTTTGTTAACCAAACTATGTTGTAATCCAAATTACCGGGTAGCGGGCGAATGCACGCCTCTGGCGTCCTTCCCCACTGAAGACACACTTGTGTATTGTCCCAACCTCAAGACTGCAGTAAGAAAAACAGTTTCCCACTTCCACACAAGTCCAATGTTAGTAGATCGCCACTTTTTACTGGGGTGCTGAGGTTCCCGGGGCAGCCAGCGAAAGGCTACGCCTCCTCTACCGTCCAGCCCTCGTAGAACACTCCAACCCCAGGCACGGGCGCACTCAGACAACTGTGGATCAGGGAATTCCCGGGTCAATTTGTAAAGGTGGAGCAAATCTACCCACCCTCCACCCCAGGGGACAACTGATTTCTGAACTGGGAGACAAAGGTCACCTGCCCTTCTCCCGAGAGGAGGGCTCAGTGACATCAGGCCTGTGTGTAAAGTCACGGGGCAGAATGGAAGAGTCTAGACTTTAGACTTATAACCAAGCTCAAATCCTGGCCCTTTCAATGATGAGCGTCGTGGCCTCAGACACTTGACTCCTATGAGCCTGTTTGCACAGCAGCAAAACAGAACGACAAGTACCTACTTCCTAGCAGGTCAGAAACTAAGAAGAATACTAAGGTTTTAGTAGCCACTGCCAAGAGCTTTTCAAATGGGGTGAAGCCATTCACAGCCTTCAAGAACAGTCAGAGCCCGGCCGGGTGGTAATCCCAGTGCTTGGAAGGCTGAGACAGGAGGATCACAGGTTGGAGGCCAGCCTTAGCAATTTAGCTACACTTGTAGCAACCTAGGGAGACCCTGTTTCAAAACAAAACAAAACAAAAAGAGTTGGGAATGTAGCTCAGAGGTAGAATGCCCTAGGTTCAATTCTCAATGAAAGGAAGGAAGGAAGGGAAGGAGGGAGGGCAGCCATTTCACCACACATTTGTCAACACTTAAAAAGTCTTAAACCGGGCAAAGCGTGGTGGCGCACGTTTGTAATCCCAGTACTTGGGAGGCTGAGACAGGAGGATCTGGGTTCGCGGCCAGCCTCAGCTACTTAGTGAGGCCTCCGCAACTTAGTGAGACCCTGTTTCAAAATAAAGAACAAAAAATAGAGCTGGGGATGTAGTCCAGAGGTAGAATACCCCTGGGTTCAATCCCAGGTACCGCAAAAAAAAAAAGTCTTAAACTGGGTGTGGTGGCGCGTTTATAATCCCAGTACTTGGGAGGCTGAGACAGGAGGATCGCAGGTTCAAGTACAGCCTCAGCAAGTAGTGACACTCTCAGCAACCTAGAGACCCTGTTTCAAAATAAAAATAAACTAGGGCTGGGGGTATAGCTCAGGCAGAATATCCCTGGGCTCAGTCCCCAGTACCAAAAAAAAAAAAGTCTTAAGACAGCTGGGAAGCTGGGCATGGTGGTGCACACTTGTAATCCCAGTACTTGGGAGGCTGAGACAGGAGGATCCGGGTTCGCGGCCAGCCTCAGCTACTTAGTGAGGCCCTCCGCAACTTCATGAGACTCGGTTTCAAAATAAAGGATAAAAAATAGGTCCTGGGGTGTAGCTCAGAGGTAGAACGACCCTGGGTTCCACCCCTGGTACCGCAAAAAAAAAAAAAAAAAAGACAGCTGGGGATGCGCCATGCTTGTAATCCCAGTACTTTACTTGAGAGACTAAAACAGGAGGATTGCAGGTTCACAGCGGCCAGCTTCAGCAACTTATAGTGAGGCCCAGTGCAACTTAGTGACACCCTGTTTCAAAATAAATAACTAAGCTGGTCATGGTGACGCACACTTCTAATCCCAGTACTTGGTCGGTTGAGACAGGAGGATTATCACAGGTTCACGGCCAGCCTCAGCTACTTAGTGAGGCCCTCTGCAACTCAGTGAGACCCTGTTTCAAAATAAAGAAATAAAACAGGGCTGGGGGTGTAGCTCGGAGGTATAATGCCCCTGGGTTCAATCCCCAGCACCACACACACAAAAAAAGAAGCAGCGTGAGAAACAGTCTCTATCTCCTCTTCCTCTGTCTTCTCCATCATTCATTAATCTATAACCCTGCCCAACTTTCTCTACAAACAAGCTCCCCTGCCAGCATCCTAGAACTTTCTCCAAAGCCTGCACAGTCTCCTTCCCCCCCACACATACACTGGGGACTGAAACCAGGGGCATTCTACCTCCAAGCTATATACCCCTCATCCCTTTTTAAATTTTTTTTTTTTGGCAGTACCGGGGATTGAATCTGGGGGCATTCTACCTCCGAGCTACACCCCCAGTCCTGTTTTTTTATTCTTTATTTTGAAACAGGGTCTCACTAAGTTGCAGAGGACCTCACTAAGTAGCTGAGGCTGGCCGCGAACCCGGATCCTCCTGTCTCAGCCTCCCAAGTACTGGGATTACAAGCGTGCGCCACCACGCCCGGCAAAAATTTTTAATTTTTGAAACAGGGTTCAGCTAAGTGACTGAAGGTCTCACTATGTTGCTGAGACTGTCCTCGAAACTGCGATCCTCCTGTCTCACCCTCCCAAGGACTGGGATTACAGGCATGCACCCCTACACACCTGCAGTCTTCTTAAATAGGTTGTCTAGAGCCCAGTTTCCCAAAATCTCTCAGGTAACCACAGACAGAAAGCAAAATGTGGACGGCACCATCTTTTCTTTCCCTTCTGCTTCCATGATGTTCTGGAAGCCTCTAAGACCTCCTCCTACCTGCCCAGGGCTCCTTCCATCCTCTGCCAATGACTTCTCTGGCATCGGTCTCCTGCATCATACCACAGACCCAACCAGCCCTTAACAACATGCCCTGGAGCCCGCGTGTCTCCAATGAAACTCAACAGTTCCCCAAATGAGAACCCCTCACCGACCATGGGGGCTGCTATTTGCCAAAATATACAAGGAGCCCCTGTCACAGTGGGGGAGGCAGAGATGGAAGGCCAGAGTCCGTCCCCCCTGCACAGGTCATTTCTCAGGTCAGCCAGGCTCTGACACCAGGAATCAACTGTGTCATCAGCTACTTTCTGTCCGTGGTAGCACACCTCTCCAGCAGACACAGGCAACCACCCTGTCTCTCCCACCCAACTCTTCCTCCCCATTCCTGGGAGAGCCTGGCTATTCCAGCTCCTTCCAGGTCTTGCCCCTCCGACCCGCCATGATCTCCCTAAGCAGCAGTGTAGCAGTTATGAGTCACACCACATCTCATTTTGTTTTGTTTTGGGCACTGGGGATCAACCCAGGGCCTCGCACATGCTAGGCAAGCCCGACCACTGAGCTAGGGGGGTAGCTCCCTATGCTGATGCCCCCCAGCCACCAGCAGAAGGTTTGTTTCTTTTTGTACTAGAGATTGAACCCAAGGGTGCTCTACCACAGAGCTCCCTCTCCCCACCCACAGCCCCCTTTTTTTTTATTTGTATTTTTTAGGTACTGGGGATTGAACTCAGGGACAGTCTACCTCCAAGCTACAGCCCCCAGTCTGATTTAATTTTTATTTTGAAACAGGGTCTCACTAAGTTACTGAGGGTCTCACTAAATTGCTGAGGCTGGTTACTGGGATTACAAGCGTGCACCACCATGCCCAGCCTCTTTTTATTTTTATTTTAACACAGTCTCATTAAATTGCCCAGGTTGGCCGTGAACTTGTGATCCTCCTGTCTCAGCCTCCCCAGTAGTGGGATTACAGGCGTATAATTTTTTTTGTTGTTTTTGCGGTACTGGGGATTGAACCCAGGGGCATTCTACCTCCTAGTTACACCCCCAGCCCTAGTTTTTATTCTTTATTTTGAAACAGGGTCTCACTAAGTTGCGGAGGGCCTCACTAAGTAGCTGAGGCTGGCTGCCAACCTGGATCCTCCTGTCTCAGCCTCCCAAGTACTGGGATTACAAGTGTGCACCACCACGCCCGGCTCTACAGGCGTATAATTCTATTAATTTTTTTGGTGACACTGCATGTCACTGTAAAGGCTAGAACACTCTTTGTTAAAGGTTAGAGCATGTATGTATACACAAGTGTGTGTGTGTGTATGTGTGTGTGTGTGCGTGTGTGCGCACGTGCACCAACCCATTTTCTCCTTGAGAAGCCCTAAGAAATGAGATCACACTATACCTTTTCAAAATTACAACAAGTGGCACACTTGTTGTAATTACCATGTTGTAATTACAACATGGTGGCACACGCTTGGAATCCCAGTACTTGGGAGGCTGAGACAGGAGGATCGCAGGTTCACAGCCAGCCTCAGCTACTTAGTGAGGCCCTTCCCAACTTAGTGAGACACTGTTTCAAAATAAAGAATAAAAAATAGGGCTGGGGGTGTAGCTCGGAGGTAGAATGCCCCTGGGTTCAATCCCCAGTTCGGGGGAAAAAAAAAATTACGAGTCGTGTCAGATGTTCTCTGCCAGATCCACCCACCCAAAGGAAAATGAGCAACAGGGTTCAAGTCCCTCCACAGAGTCTGAAATCAAATGTCACCCAGCGATCCAACTGCCAAAACTTCAACACAGCAGAGCCCGCCCCAGCACTTACTCCATGTGAAAAGCCCTCATTAGAGTTATATTTAGGAAAAAATGGAACAGAAGTTATATTTAGATGAAATGGCTTCAAAGAATTTTACCAAAAGCAGCATGTTTATACTGATCTTCCAAAAGAAAGGTTTCCCTTAGCTGTTACACCCAACTCCCCCCAAACATCCTCCTTCTCTGTACACAATGATTTCTGCTTGTCTGGAGGAACAGGGGCCCCCCAAGGCCTTCACCAGACTGCCAAGGGAAAGAACGGGGCACAAAGGACTGAAAAACAAGCACACGGTTAAGGACCAGAACGATTTGACACAGAAATGGGAGCCGGGATGGTCAGCGCTCGGGCTGTGGGACAGACTCCCATAGTCACACACCGGACATGAAAACCAGACGTGCGGTCATGCTCCTTCCAAAAACGCCCCCAGCACTCGCCCTGCGGTCACACGGTCCTCTCCACGACCGGGTAGCCAGTTTACAGAAACACACTCGACAGTCTCTTTTGGCCTCTTCTTCAAACTTTTGCCGTCTACTTTTCAACCTATATTTTCTTACCAAATTTCTAGCCAACATGTGAGATGGTTTTATAAACCTGAGGTTGTGTGTGTGTGTGTGTGTGTGTGTGTGTGTGTTTACTAGGGATTGAATCCAGGGGCATTCTACTTCCGAGCTATACCCCCAGTCCTATTTTTTATTTTTATTTTGAAACAGGGTCTCACTAGGTTGCTGAGAGTCTCACTAAGTAGCTGAGGCTGTCCTTGAACCTGCGCTCCTCCTGTCTCAGCCTCCCAAGTAGCAGGATTAGCAGCTTGTGAAGTCTTTTCATGAATGAATGTGTAGCTTTGGGGTGACTACTGGAAGAAGTGAAAACCGGTTTGGGGTAGTTATTCTTCTCTTCCTAAACCTGGTTTTCAGGGGCTTGAGGGAAGCCGCACTCAGAGCAGAGGCTTGGCACTTGCCCGGGTTAGGGTCAGGCTCTTGTCTGAAGAGCCTGAGAAGAGGCCATTTCCCAGAGTCCCAGCCAAGCCAGAGCGGAGGCAAAGGTGACGCTGTGCGGGGAGAGACCGTGGGCTGCAGGACTGGCTGGCTCCAGCAACTGTGCCAGCAGGTGAGGGTGCTAGGCCTGCTCTTCCTAAGGCCCACCAACACCCTGAAAACACTCCAGTCAAACCCCACGTCTGCTTCTGGCTCTGTCTTTCCATCCAGGGTCAGAGCAGCTCTGCTCTAACCAGCGTCACCCAATTTTATACGATTTCTAGGACTCAGAGCGGCAAAGACTACAGTGGTGCAATTTAAGAGTTGAGACAAAAAGACCTAACATGCCAAAAATAGAGACCGAATCATATATTCCAGGTACCTCTTCCCCCCAACCTGTCAGGTACCGCCCTCCCCTCTGCCCACATCCATCCATATTCATTTTGTCAGCCTGGGAAACCAGGAGAGAACCGCTCCGACTGCTCTACCCTTTGCCTACGGTGAAAACCACATTAATTCCATTGATCCGTTCACCCAGAAGAAAATCATCATCGGCAGGCACCGTAGCCCAAATAATCAGGTGCATGTCTCCTCAATTGCTTTCCTTCGTGGCCATGAGGCCGGGGATAGGTCAAACTAGAAGGAAAGCCAGGAGCAGTGTGGCATGCCTATAATCCCAGTACCTGGGAGGCTGAGACAGGAGGATCGCAGGCTGGAGGCCAACCTTTGCAACTTAGTGAGACCCTCAGCAACTTAGCAAGACCCCATTTCAAAGTAAAAATATAAAGGGCTGGGGGTGTAGCTTGGAGGTAGAACACACAGGAGTTCAATCCCCAGTACCAAGATAATAATGATAATAATAATTAGAAGAAAACTATCCCAGTATATCAATGAGCTTTGTTAATTAACCAGGCAGGCATAACACAGTTACAGGCACAGAAACACTGGGAGAATTGAGTTTACTCTGTAAGACAATTCACTGGGGAGACAAGCTGTAGGTATATGGAAGCAGGATGAGGCGTACAAGTACTAAGTAACCAAGACAACAGGTGTCTTGCGAGGCCTGAAAGGGGGGGTCGTGACATGGGCTAGCGCAGGGGATGGCTGCAAAGAATGAGCAGACACAATCAGAGGGCTCTGAAATCCCACACAGGCCTGGATTTAGTCATTAGGAATCTCCAATACAAACAAGAACCAGCTCTTATGCAAAAGAACAAGAGCCAGGCACGGTGGCACATGCCTGTAACAGCAGAACTTGGGAGGCTGAGACAGGAGGATGCCAGGTTCGAGGCCAGCCTTGGCAAGGTGGCGAGACCTTTGGCATCTTAGCGAGACCCTGTTTCAAAATGAAAAAATAAAAGGACTGGGGATTTGGCTCAGAGGTAAAATGCCCCAGTGCCAAAAAGAAAAGAAAAAGATGATAGAAGGAAGCAAAGAGGGGACACAAGCAGAAAACAATCTATCACACGGGCTCTCGGGAGTGCAGCAGACCCAGAGAAACCTTGTCAGAATCATGGTCCAAGATTTTGAAGCCTGAGGCTAGAAGAAACGATGCCCTGGAGAGACATGGTGTATGGAGGAATCTCTGGCTTGGGGAAGAAGTGGCTCCACCTGAGACATTTCTGGTGTCTAAGTGCCTAGGGCCTGGCTCGGGGCTGAACACAGCCGTTACTGGCTCCAGTCCCCTCTCCAGAGGCGCTAATGGCAAAGGAGAAAGGGGCCTCTGGTGGTATCACTCCTGCACACACCAAACGCTCCATCTCCACCTCCACCTGGGGGCATGGGAAGGAAAGCTGTCCACGCCAGGGAAAGTTCATCCAACTTTTACACACACTTTTTTTCCTGAAATACGAATGAGAAAAAGCAATCGCCATAGGCCAATACCCAGTTTTCGGCGCAAAAGCTTCACATACAGCAGCACCTCCTGGGGCGCTCCGGTCCCGCGGGGCCAACGCCGCCGGGTTCTTGCTCTCTCCCAGCGCACAGCTGGGAGGTGTGTGCGCTCCCACGCCCTCTCCAAGAACCAGAGCGCCCCCCCACCGCCCACTGCCGAGGCAACACTCCCAGGCCCCCCAATCGACACCAGCTGGACCGCACTGGGAAGGCTTGCACGCAGTAGGGAGGCGCTCGACCAAGATCTGCCAGCGCGCCCAGCACCTGGTGGGCAGGGATCCGGGGTGCGGTGGCGGCTCGGGGGACACGAACCCCTCGCTCCGAGGCGGGCGGGAAGTCCAGAGCTAGAGAGGGGGCGCAGGAATCCACCCTCATTTGCACAACGTCTGGGGCCCGGTCAATTTGCTTAATCACCGCTCCAAATGCCTGCGCGCAGCACACAATGCGCGCCCATTAACAGGTCCAAAGTGCCGCAGCGCTCACTTTAAATGAGAAAAGCCGGCAACAAAAGGGGGGAAAAGCCAAGTTCCTCCGCTTGCAGAATGCCGGGGGTCGCCCCCGACATCCTCGCGGGGAGCTGAAAATCCGGAGTTCCGCAGAAAAGTTGGAGGCCCCCCCCCGGGGGTGAGGGCTTGGGGGGGCCCAGGGGGGTCGTGAGTAACTCGCCACGAATACAAGTTGGTCGAGAACCAAGTCACAACCGCCCAGCGAACCCCGAAAACTGCGGCCAGCGTCCTCCACCCGGCCGCCTAGGAAAACGGATCGATCTCTAGGAAGGCAGGCGGGACCCCCAAAGTGGGCACAAATGCAACTTTTCCTTTCAATAAAGCAGATCACTGTGCAAGCTCAGGACGCTCCCCCAAACCCCGACCCGCGCGAGGAGGAGTTTGGTGAAAAGCGCTCCACTTTCTCCCGGCACTGGGGCCAGCGCAGCCTCCGCTCGGCCCCGGGAGCACTTTCCACTCTGCAAACGAGTCCTGCCCGGGACCGGCCGGCGCGGGAGCCCCACCCCCACCCCGCGCGCCCCCCACTCACTCACCGTGCGCGCCCCTCCGGGGGACAGGGGTCCGCTGGGCAGGTACGGGCTGCTCAGGTCCGGGATCATCAGGAAGGGGTACCCGGGATAGGGGGGCCCCTTGAAGAACGCGCCGTCCTGGGGCCTTCTCACTGCCGACAAAACCAAGGCGGGGTGAGGCCCGGCCCGGGACCCCGCGGCGGCGCGGACCCGGGCGGGGACCGAGCGCGGGGCGGGCCGCGGCGGGCCGGGGGGACACGTACCTTCGGCGAAGTAGTCCCGCGGCTTCGGGAAGGCGTCCCGGGCGGGCTGCGGGCGCCGCTCCGCCTGCGGGGGAGACACAAAGGCGCGGCGGGTGAGCGGGCGCGGGGCCGGGCCCCCCGGGGCTGGCGGGGCGCCCCTCACCTCCGAGTCCGAGCTGCTGCTCGGGTTCTCCGACTCGTGCACCAGCGACGACTTGACCTCGTCCAGGTCCCGCTGCGCCGAGGCGCGGTCGCCGCTCGGCTCCTGCTCCTCGCCGCCCTCGTCCTGGAACGGGATCAGCTCGTCGCTGGCCCCCAGGTCGTCCCCGCCGCCCGCCGCCCCGGGCCCCCCGCCGCCGAGCTGGGGCATGCTGGCCGCCGACTGGGACGGGCGTGGCCCGCGGGCGCCGCGGCTGCTCGGGCCTCGGGCGCGCGGGGCCCGATCCCCTGGCCGCTGCTCCGGGCGTCCCGCGGCGGCGGCGGGGAGGGGCGAGCGCAGGACCGCCCGGCCGGGGGGCGGAGGGCGGGGCGCTGCAAGCCGACACCGCGCCCGCCGCGCTCACGCGCGCTCCCCCCGGGGGCCCCGCGCCGCCCCGGGGCCCGCCCCGCGCCCCCCGGGCCGCCCGCGCGCGCGCCGCCGCATCCCCCAACTTTCTTGCAAACAATCCCAAAGTCTGCGCGGGGCCCAGCGCCAGCCCGAGCCCGGGCCGCACCCCCGCCCACCGTCCGGGCGCGCCGGCGAGCCGCACTGCCCCCCTGCGGGAAAGCGGGGCACGCGCAGCGCCGACGCCACACCTGCCCGCCCCGGCTCCGGCACCCCGAAACAGGCCCCGCCGGACGCCTGTCGCTCCTCTTTCCTGTAGGGTTGCGACGCGTCTCTTGCTCCTGGCCCAGGTTTTCCCCCTAGTCCAGATGGCCAGAGTCATGCCCCGCTGAAAAACCAAAGCCATAGTTTGGGACTAGGACCTAAATCAAATAATCGCTGTCTTGGGTTGGGACAGGGATTTGCATTTCATTCATTTCAAGGGAAGCCGTCTTCCCAGTGACCCCCAAAGGCTTAGTCGTCAGTGACCAAGAAAGGTGCCCCACTAGCGTCGTAGGTAAAGAAATAGCCTTAAGGTATCATCCCTCGGAGAACTAGCTCAGTGGAGGAGCCCGTACTTACTTAGCATGCGCCCTGGGTTCACCACCACCAATAGACATCCTCCATCCCTCTCCAAACAGTTGAGGACAGCTTTTTTTTTTGGGGGGGGGGAGATACTATATTGGGTCATCTACAAGGGAAACCACTGATGACATAATTTTAAAACCAGTCTGAAAAGCAGTAGGTGAATATCTAAAACTTTTGGGGTCTTTTGACACTGGGAATTGAACTCAGGAGCATTCTACCTCTGAGCTACACTCCCAGCCTTTTTTATTTTTTGTTTTGAAACAGGATCTCACCAGGTTGCTGAGAGTCTTGCTAAACTGCTGAGACTGGCCTCGAACCTGCAATCCTCCTGCCTCAGCCTCCCAAGTACTGGGATTACAGTCATGTGTCACACCCTCCCTAAACCTATTTTAAACACAATTGGCAAAAGTTTTCTAGAGTTGCCACAGGTATGGAAAGTCACGGACACAGGAAGTTCACAGCATCTGGGAGATTGGTAGCTGTGTCCTACATCCTTCTTACAGGTGACAGTCTGCATAGCAGCAGCTCAGCAGAATGAGGCCCCGCACACTAGACCTGGGATTACTCTGAGGGAACACCCTTAAACAAAAAAATAGCATGCATAGCTGGGCATGGTGGCACACACTTGTAATCCCAGTACTTGTAAGGCTGAGACAGGAGGATCGCAGGTTTGAGGCCAGCCTCAAACACTTAGTGAGGCCCTCTGCAACTTAGTGAGACCCTGTTTCAAAATAAAAAATAAAATATTGTTGGGGTGTAGCTTGGAAGTAGAATGCCCCTGGGTTCAATCCCAAGTACCACACACACAAAAAAAAGCATGATATTCATTATTTCGTTTTTGTGTTTAAAAGATTACACATCTATTTTTTTCTGCATAGAAAATCTGAGCTGGACGTGGTGGCGCACGCTTGTAATCGCAGTACTTGGGAGGCTGAGACTGGAGGATCTGAGTTCTCGGCCAACCTCAGCTACTTAGTGAGGCTCTCTGCAACTTAGTGAGACCCTGTGTCAAAATAAAGAACAAAAAATAGGGCTGGGGGTGTAGCCCGGAGGTAGAATGCCCCTGGGTTCAATCCCCAGTACCGCAAAAAAAAAAAAAAATGAGACGTACACCAAATTATTATCAATGACTGTTTCTGGGAAAGGGGACAGATAAGAGGAGAGGGGCAGTTTTATTGTTTATTTACAGATAATAAAATATGTCTTCTTTTACACAATTAATACATGAATATAATATCATAAAATGGTTTCAAGAAACAGATGTATGATGCGTAGTATCTTGAATAAAAAGTAGAAACTGGGCGCTGTGACACATACCTATAATCCCAGTACTTGGGAGGCTGAGACGGGAGAATCACAGGTTCAAGGCCAACATGCATGTGGTAATTTAAGGAGAACCTGTTTCAAAATAAAAAATAGCCGGGCGTGGGGGGTGCAAGTTTGTAATTCCAGTACTGCATAGAAAATCTGAGCCGGACATGGTGGCGCATGCTTGTACTCCCAGTACTCGGGAGTCTGAGACAGGAGGATTGCTGGTTCAAGGACAGCTTCAGCACGTAGCAAGACTCTCATCAACCTAGTGAGACCCTGTTTCAAACTAAACATAAAATAGGGCTGAGGGTGTAGCTTGGAGGTAGAATGCCCCAGGTTCAATCCCCAGTACCAGAAAAAAAAAAAGAGCTAGGGGTGTAGCTCAGAGGTAGGTGGTAAAGCACCCATGGGATCAACCCCAAGTACCTCAAAAAAAAAGACTCCCTTAAAATTTCACGGCTTCCAGGTGTTAAGCCCTGGACAGTCTTTGGGCAGGAGCCATCCTGGGCCTACCGCACCTATCTACCAACCTCAAAGAAATGCAAACGGAAGTAGCCTAGAGATAACCATTTTCTCATCTATCAGATTGGCACGGGAGTGGTAACACCAAGCATTGGCCCCTGTGCCGAGAAGCCCGCCAGCTGCTGCTGGTGCCGTTGTGAAACTTTTCTGAAGGGAAGTTTGGCAAGACCTACAGAACACCTTTCCGAGCGCAAGCCCTGGGACTCACGCCTGTACTTCTAGGATTTTATACTAAAGGAATAACCAGGGACACAAGGAATGTGCAGGAGTGTGTCCATCACACTTAAAAGCTAGACACAAGCCGGGCGTGGTGGCGCACGCTTGTAATCGCAGTACTTGGGAGGCTGAGACCAGAGGATCCGGGTTCGCGGCCAGCCTCAGCTACTTAGTGAGGCCCTCCGCAACTTAGTGAGACCCCGTTTCAAAATAAAGAATAAAAAATAGGGCCAGGGGTGTAGCTCTGAGGTAGAATGCCCCTGGGTTCAATCCCCGGTACGGCAAAAAAAAAAAAAAAAAGCTAGACACAGTCTCAAGGTTCCCAAATGAAATGGTGACATCAAGTCATGGTGCGTTCACCACTGGGATGCTATGACATCGTGAACGTGTGTTTGTCAATGTGGAAGAGGCTCACCACAGTAAGTGAAGGTAACAAAATTAACATACGGGGCAGGGCGTAGCTCAGTGGTAGAGCAAGTGCTTAGCATGTGCAAGACTCTGGATTCCATTCCCAGTATCAAAATTAACACATGGGGTGGGGCATAGCTCCGTGGTAGGGCAAGTGCTTAGCATGTGCAAGGCTCTGGGTTCCATCCCCTGCACCAAACTTAGCATATATAAGAGCCAGGCCATGGTGGCACATGCTTGTAATCCCAGTACTTGGGAGGTTGAGACAGGAAGATCACAGGTTCTAGGACAGCCTCAGTGAGTAGTGAGACTCTCATTAACCTAGTGAGACCCTGTTTCAAAATAAAAATAAAATAGAGCTGGGGGTATAGCTTGGAGGTAGAATGCCCCTGGGTTCAATCCCCAGTACCACCAAAAAAAAAGGGGGATGCTGGGGGTGTAGCTCAGAGGTACAACACCCCTGGGTTCAATCCCTAGTACCACAAGGGAAAAGAAATAAAAGAAAAGAAAAGAAAAGGTAGAGCCAGGGCATGGTGGCACATGCCTGTAATCCCAGTACTTGGGAGACTGAGACAGGAGGATCGAAGGTTCGAGGACAGCCTCAGCAAGTAGTGAGACTCTCATCAACCTAGTGAGACCCTGTTTCAAAATAAAAATAAAAGTCGGGCTGGAGGTGGAGCTCAGAGGTAGAATGCCCCTAGGTTCAATCCCCAGTGCCACAAGAAAAGAAAGAAGGAAGGAAGGAAGGAAGGAAGGAAGGAAAGAAAGAGAAAGAAAGAAAGAAAGAAAGAAAGAAAGAAAGAAAGAAAGAAGGAAAAGAAAGAAGGAAAGAAGGAAGGAAGGAAGGAAGGAAGGAAGGAAGGAAGGAAGGAAAGAGAAAGAAAGAAAGAAAGAAAGAAAGAAAGAAAGAAAGAAAGAAAGAAAAGGTAGAAGGCCCTTGGGTTCAATTCCTAGTACCGAAAAAAGAAAAAAAATTACCAAATTCAGGGGCTAGGTGTGTAGCTCAAAAATATTGCTGGCGTGGTGGTACACGCTTGTCATCCTGGTACTTGGGAGGCTGAGACAGGAGGATCCCAGGTTCAAGGCCAGCCTCAGCTACTTAGTGAGGCCCTCTGCAACTTAGTGAGACCCTGTTTCAAAATAAAGAATAAAAAATAGGGCTGGGGATATAGCTCAGAGATAGAATGCCTCTGGGTTCAATCCCTGGTACCGCAAAAAAAAAAAAAAAAGTGTACGCCACCATGCCGAGCTCTCTTTAGGAATCTTTGACATCTTGGGGGGCGGACTTCCTAAATGGGAGAGAATGCCCCTCCCAAGGCTAGATCATTCTAGAGAGAAAATGACTCCCCTGGAAGGGAGGGAGCTTTACATATGCAAAACCTCCTATCCAAAGCCCACACCTCCAGCCAGGGCGTGGTGGCACATGCTTGTAATCCCAGTACTTTGGGAGGCTGAGACCGGAGGATCCGGGTTCACGGCCAGCCCCAGCTACTTAGTGAGGCCCTCTGCAACCTAGTGAGACCCAGTTTCAAAATAAAGAATAAAAAATAGGACTGGGGGTGTAGCTCGGAGGTAGAACGCCCCTGGGTTCAATCCCCAGTACTAAAAAAAAAAAAAAAAAAAAAAAAAAA
>PVJS01034170.1:0-21728 GCA_004027185.1 Glis glis | reverse complement strand
AGAGAGAGAGAGAGAGAGACAGGGAGAGAGAGAGAGAGAGAGAGAGAGAGAGCGCTGAGGCTGGCTGCGAACCCGGATCCTCCGGTCTCAGCCTCCCAAAGTACTGGGATTACAAGCGTGCGCCACCATGCCCGGCTTATTTTTTAGTTTTTTGAAACAGGGTCTCACTAAGTTGCGGAGGGCTTCACTAAGTAGCTGAGGCTGGCCGCGAACCCGGATCCTCCTGTCTCAGCCTCCCAAGTACTGGGATTACAAGTGTGTGCCACCACACCCGGCCAGATTAAGTTTCTACCATCTACAATCGGAAGCCCCCCACGTGGGAACACTTGGCCACTCCATTCTGTGTGACCACATTCTACAAGGGTGAGCCGGACACGCCGCCCGGCCCCATATGCCCTGCTGTTTGGAGAACATCGCATTGAGGGCAGGGAACAAAGGTTGGCCACACGGTGTGACACAGCCCTGGCGGGACTGCACTGCCCTCCGGATTTTGAGCATCCTCTTTCCACTGGAACTTCTGACAGGGATGGGCAGTGCCCACGTCTTAAAGCCCAGAGAAATGAGGCCCCACGCAGAGCTTCGGCACAGTGGGGTGCCTCCATCCTCGGGGGGCCCTGGCGGGAGCCACCCACCCTCCTCCCCATCACACTCTAGCCCAGCGGCGCTGGCTCACTGGGTGTGGGTCTTGCCAATTTGTTAAAAGCGACTCACAGCTAGGCGCAGTGGCACCTGTCTATAATCCCAGTACTTGGGAGGCTGAGACAGGAGGATCACAGGTTCCAGGCCAGCCTCATCAACTTAGCGAGACCCTATTCCAAAAAAATAAAATAGGGCTGGCATGTAGCTCAGAGGTAGAATGCCCCTGGGTTCAATCCCCAGTACCACAAGAATAATAATGATGATGATGATGATGATGATGATAATAATAATAATAATAATAGCCGGGCGTGGTGGCGCACGCTTGTAATCCCAGTACTTTGGGTGGCGGAGACCAGAGGATCCGGGTTCACAGCCAGCCTCAGATCTCTCGCTCTCTCTCCCTGTGTCTCTCTCTCTCTCCTTAGTGAGGCCCTCCGCAACTTCGTGAGACCCGGTTTCAAAATAAAGTATAAAAAATAGGGCCAGGGGCGTAGCGCGGAGGTAGAACGCCCCTGCGTTCGATCCCCGGTACCGCAAAAAAAAATAATAATAATATAAAGTGGCTCACAGTTGGGCATGGTGGCACACACCTATAATCCCAGTACTTGGGAAGCTGAGACAGGAGGATTATAGGTTCGAGACCAGCCTCAGCAACTTAGTGAGATCCTCAACAACTTGGTGAAACCATATTTCAAAAAAATAAAGTAGGGCTGGAGGCGTAGCTCAGAGGTAGAATGCCCCTGGGTTACACACACACACACACACACACACACACACACACACACACACACACACGGGCCGCCGGACCCCAGCAAAGCCCCCACACCACCTCCCGAGCCTGCCTTACCTGCTGTTGTTCAGCACAATTCTCCCCCCTTGATCTATAATCTCAAAAAAGACCATCACACAAAGGTGGTTTCGGGTGCAGTTTACCCAAACGCCACTTTCTTCTAATTTTGCCGGAGCTGCTCCCCCAGCCCCCACCTTCCTTTTATTCCTTTGCGCTGGGGTCGGCCTCCTCCGACCGAAATAACCCTCAAAATAACCCTCACGAGGCCCGGGGACTGCCTCCTGTGGGTGAGTGACATCCACGGAACAGCCGGCACGCGGCCGCGTCTGTCCTTTGAAGACACTTGTCAGCGGAGTGCGCGGTGAAGTGTCAGGTGTCACCCGGGCTGACGGCGGCGATGCCTGCAGCAGCGAGCTTTTTATTCCAGAAAGCCTTCAGCCCAAACTTGGGGCTCCCGGGGGGACACGGGAGCAGTGTCGTGCTCTGCAGAGATGAAAGGCCCGGTTCCTGGCCCTGCAGCGCGGCGCCGCTCGCCTGCTCCGTCCCTTTGTGCTGTGGGGCCTCCAGCTCCAGGCAGACCCCCTGAGAAGAGATGGGGTGCCGGCACTGTCCCCGTGGCTCTCCTCTGGTTAAAGAACATGGCGCTGGAGTCAGACTTGGTCTGCCATCCTCGCCGAGCCCGTCCGGTTGCCTCCCCGAGCCTCAGTTTCCCCTTCTGACGAATGGAGCTGTTGGGTTGAGTGGAGGGAATTAGGCCAAGTACTTAGCCTGGTGCCTGATAGGTAGTGAGCGCTCAGTCAAGTGTAGCTGCCGCCGCAGCCTCTCCGGATCCACCCCTCGGACCCTCCCGCAGCCACACCCCTGCCAGACGGAAGTTGGCACAGCTTCCAGAAGGCAGCAGCAGCCCCCCTTTCCATAGAGAGCCCCCTGCTCCGTGGAGCTGTCCGAACTTGGTGCATCTAGAGGGCTCCTAATTCATCTGTCAACAGCCGGCATGGGCTCCACCTCTATGTAGGTCTTCCCCATGAGCAACCCTCCTACCATGAGATCAACTGTAAGGCAAGCCTTGGTGTGTGTGCATGCGTGCATGCGTGCATGCGTGCGTGTGTGTGTGTGTGTGTGTGCGTGTGTGTGTGATTTAAACAATGGAAAGTTATCTCACAATTCAGAACCAGCAGGCCTGGTTCTGGTTGTGCATGTCTGTGTCTAATCTCTTCTTTGTTATTTTTTTTTTTTTTTGGTACTGGGGATTGAACCCAGGGGCATTCTACCGCCGAGCTATACCCCCAGCTCTATTTTTTACTCTTTATTTCGAAACAGGGTGTCACTAAGTTGCGGAGGGCCTCACTAAGTAGCTGAGGCTGGCCGCGAACCTGCGATCCTCCTGTCTCAGCCTCCCGGAGTACTGGGATGACAAGCGTGCGCCACCACGCCCGGCTTAATCTCTTCTTCTAAGGACACTAGGCAGGTTGGCTCAGAGCCCACTGCAGTGATCTCATTTTTACCTTAAATACCTCTTTCAAGGCCCTGTCTCCAAATATAGTCACATTCTGAAGCACTGGGGTCGAGAATTCAATAGATGAATTTGGTGGCGGAGGGGCACAGTTCAGTCCCCACGAGGCCACCATCTCTAGCTGTCCTACACCGCATCTGGATGAGCTCAGTCCCCTTAGGACCCAGCGTGTGGGCTTCTGATGGCTCCAGGGCCCAGCGTGGCCCCCTGGTGCCCTGCGTGGAAAGCAGGGGAGGGGACGGTCACGCCCAGCGCCAGCACACACAGGCTGAGCCTGGTCTCACAAGCCATTTGTAAGTCTCTGATCTGCCCTGATAACCCTGAAGGGGTCGGCGCCAAGATCTCAGGCATCCAGGAACCAGTGTCAACGGAGCGCTTGAAGAACCAGCCGCCTGTACCGAGGGACCCGCCGCTCCCACGGGGTCGGCAGACAGCCCCGCGGGGCTGAGAACAAACAACACTATTGTTGACACTATCCGTGGGTTTTTTTTTTAAAGACTTTATTTCTTTTTCTTCTTCTCCTTTTTTTTTTTTTTGTTTTTTACTGGGGATTGAACTCAGGGGTGTTCTACCTCTGGGATACACCCCCAGCCCTTTTTTAAAATTTCTTATTTTGAAACAGGGTCTCACTAAGTTGCTGAGGCTGGCCTCGAACTTGTGATCCTCCTGTCTCAGCCTCCCAAGTCCTGGGATTATAGGCGTGCGCCACCATGCCTGGCATTTTATTTCTTCTTTGGAGCAATTTTAGGTTCACTCCACCAGAGCGACACCTCCGTTAAGATTGATAAACCTACAGTGACCCATCGTTATCACCCCAAGTCCACAGTCTACATTAGGGTTCGTCCACATGTAGATTAACACAGACACACCATTACAGTGTCATAGAAAGAGCTTCAAGCTGGGCATGGAGGCGCAGGCTTATAATCCCAGTACTTGGGAGGCAGAGACAGGAGGATCGCAGATTCGAGGCCAGTCTCAGCAATTTAGTGAGACCCTCTGCAACCGAGAGAGACCCTGTTTCCAAATAAAGAATAAAAAATAGGGCTGGGGGTGGAGCTCAGAGGTAGAGTGCCCCTGGGTTCAATCCCAGGTACCGCCAAAAAGAAAAAAAAATAGCCCGGCGTGGTGGCGCACGCCTGTAATCCCAGTACTTGGGAGGCTGAGACAGGAGGATCGCAGGTTTGAGGACAGCCTCAGCAAGTAGTGAGACTCTCAACCTAGTGAGACCCTGTTTCCAAATAAGAAATAAAATCGGGCTGGAGGGTGTAGCTCGGAGGTAGAATGCCTCTGGGTTCATGCCCCAGTACCACAAAAAAAAAAAAAAGAGCTTCACTATCCTAAAATTCCGCTGAGCACCCTGCCGCCCCTCAGAACCAGGCAGCCACTCATCTTCTTACTGTCTCCGAAGTGTTGTGTTTCCCAGGATGCTGATAGTTGGTTGCTTTGGTTTTGTTCTGAGCAGCTGGAGATCAAACCCAGGGCCTCGCACAGGCTGGGCAAGTGCTGTACCCCTGAGCTGCACCCCCAGCTCAGGGCCGTGCGGTTGAAGTCACGCGCCGTGCAGCCGTTTCAAATGGGCTCTTTTCGTTTTCTAACCTGCATCTAATGTTCCTTCATGTTCTGTTAAAGTCTTGATAACTCTTTTTTTTTTTTTCCTGATGGTCCTGGGGATTGAACCTAGGGGCATTCTACCTCTGAGCCACACCCCCAGCCCAATTTAACTAATTAATTTTCGTTTTTTTTTTTTTTTTTTGCAGTACTGGGGATTGAACCCAGGGGCATTCTACTGCTGAGCTACACCCCTAGCCCTATTTTTTATTCTTTATTTTGAAACAGGGAGGGTCCCACTAAGTTGCGGAGGGCCTCACTAAGTAGCTGAGGCTGGCCGCAAACCCGGATCCTCCGGTCTCAGCCTCCCAAGTACTGGGATGACAAGTGTGCACCACCACGCCTGGCCCAATTTTATTTTGAAACCGGGTTTTGCTAAGTTGCTGAGGGTCTCGCTAAGTTGCTGAGGCTGGCCTCGAACCTGTGATCCTCCTGTCTCAGCCTGCTAAAAACTGGGATTCCAGGCATGTGCCACTGCACTCGGCTGACAGCTCATTTGTCTTAAGCACTGAATAACATCCCATTGTCTGGATGTACCACAGTTGTTTTTTTTTTTTCTGTTCACCTCCTGAAGGACATCTTGGTTGTTTCCAAGTTTTGGCAAGTTTGAATAAAGCTGCTATAAATATCTGCGTGCAGGTTTTGTGTGGTCATATGGTTTTGGCTCCTTGTGTAAAAACTAAGGCAGAGTAAGAGCGTACTTAGTTGTGTAAGAGGCCGACAAATCATCTCTGGAGGGGGCCGTACCATTCTGCATTCCCTCCAGCACCGACTGCGTTCCTGTGGCTCCACGCCCTCACCAACGCTTGGTGCCATCAGTGTTCTGAGTTTTGTACGTTCTAATTTATATGCGTATGGTGGTCTCTTGTTGTTTTAATTTGCATTTTCCTGATGTCTCAATGTGGCGCATGGCTCCTCATGCTCATTTGTGTATCTCCTTTGGTGAAGTATCTGTTAAGGTCTTTGGTCCGTTTTGTAATTGGATTGTTTGTTTTCTTTTTTCTTTTTGCAGTACTGGGGATCAAACCCAGGGGCTTCTACCTCTGAGCTCCACCCCCAGCCCTGTTTTTTATTCTTTATTTTGAAACAGGGTCTCACTAAGTTACGGAGGGCCTCACTAAGTAGCTGAGGTTGGCCACGAACCCGGATCCTCCGGTCTCAGCCTCCCAAGTACTGGGATTACAAGCGTGCGCCACCATGCCTGGCTGGATTATTTGTTTTCTTATTGTTGGGTTTTGAGGGTTCTTTGTGTGTTTTAGAGGAAAGTCTTTTATCAGATGTGTCTTTTGGGGATATCTTCTCCCAGCCTGGGGCTTGTCTTCTCACTTCTTGGCATTGTCTTTTGCAGAGCACAAGTTTCTAATTGAATGAAGTCAAGCTTATCAATTGTTTCTTTCATTGATTATGCGTTTGTGGTTGTGTCTGAAATGTCATCCCCACATCTGTCTGAGGCCATCTAGACTTTCTCCTATGTCATTATCTAGGAGTTTTATAGCAGGCGTGGTGGCGCACGCTTGTAATCTCAGTGCTTGGGAGGTTGAGCCAGGAGGATCGCCGGTTCGTGGCCAGCCTCAGCTACTTAGTGAGGCCCTCCGCAACTTAGTGAGACCCTGTTTCAAAATAAAGAATAAAAAAATAGTGGCCGGGCGTGGTGGCGCACGCTTGTAATCCCAGTACCTGGGAGGCAGAGACTGGAGGATCCGGGTTCGCGGCCAACCTCAGCTATTTAGTGAGGCCCTCCGCAACTTCGTGAGACCCGGTTTCAAAATAAAGTATAAAAAATAGGGCCGGGGTGAATGCCCCTGGGTTCAATCCCCGGTACTGCAAAATAATAATAATAATAAAAAAAATAGGGCTGGGGGCGTAGCTCAGAGGTAGAATGCCCCTGGGTTTAATCCCCAGTGCCACACAAAAAATTTTTTTGCATCATATACTTTAGTCTGCATCCATGTTGAGTTAACTTTTTGAGAAGGGTGCAAATGTTTTCGCATGTGGACATCCAGTTGTTCTCGTATCATTTGTGGAGAAGACAAATATCTTTGCTCCACTGTATTGCTTCTGCCCTTTTGCCAAAGATCAGTTGATTATATTTATGTGGATCTACTTCTGGGCTATTTCTATTCTGTTCCATTGATTTATTTTCTCTTTCTCCAATACCACACCGTCTTCATCGTAGATTTACAGTAAACCTTGAAGTCTGGTACTGCCAGTCCTTGACTTTGCTTTTCTCCTTCAATATTATCTTGGCTATTCTAGGCCTTTTGTGTCTTGACATAAACTTTAAAATCAGTTTGTCACTATCCACAAAATAGCTTGCTGGGATTTTGATGGGAATCGTACTGAGTCCAGACGCCAAGCTGGCGATACCGAGCTTCCCTCTCCATGAACATGGGCTATCTCTCCACGTTGTGAGTGTTTTGATCTTGTTTATCAGAGTGTTAGTTTTCCTCCTATAGATCTTATGCATATTTTGTTAGATTTAGCCTAGCTTTGTCGACAGAGTGGCACTTTATCCACATGTGTTCGTGAGCCCGTCAAGAGCGCATCCCCCTCATCCCTGGGGCCTCCCTGCCCCCTTACGGTTTTGCGTCCTCTGTGTTTATAACCCTTCGTCCATCTCTCTCACAGTTCAGTGCTGATTATCGTATCTAATTCAAGGAAGCCCCCAGCAGCACAGGGGCAGGCAAGGTCACCATCCTTGCTGGACTTGGCTCTAGGTTAAGTAGGAGGAAGTTTGTGTGTGTGTGGTGGTGATGGTGCTGGGCAACTGGGGAGACTGACCTTGCCCCAGGTGGCTGGACAGGTAAAATACCCCATCACTGGCTGGCGGTGGCCCTCAGGCACGCTGGTTTCGAGACCCTGGCTGTTCTCATATCTTTTCTCCAACTCAGGAAGACTGTGAGCTCCATGAGGGCAAGTGTATTCCTGCCCTCCAGCGTCCTGTACTGGGGGCAGCAAATTTTCCATGAATGAATAACCACATTTGCTATCACCCTGCTCATTCACTAAAAAAAAGAAAAAAAGCCACATTCAGAGTGGCAGTTATAGAAAGAACAGATAAGCAAAAAGAAGAAAATAAGAATCTACTTCTGAGATAAATATCACCGTTTCATTAGACCTTTGTCAATACGTAACAAGATAAGGGCACAGATCACGTGTGTTTGGCTCCACTAATTGTCACAAAGGGAACACATATGGGAGACAGAGCCAGGGAGGCTGAGGCAGGAGGATTGCAGGTTCGAGGCCAGCCTCAGCAACTTAGCAAGGCCCTCGTGTGCCAACTTCTTTTTTTTTTTTGCGGTACCGGGGATTGAACGCAGGGGCGTTCTACCTCCGCGCTACACCCCCGGACCTATTTTTTATACTTTTATTTTGAAACCGGGTCTCACGAGGTTGCGGAGGGCCTCACTAAGGGGAGAGAGAGAGAGAGAGAGAGAGAGAGAGAGAGAACGAGAGAGCGAGAGAGCTGAGGCTGGCCGCGAACCCGGATCCTCCGGTCTCCGCCTCCCAAAGTACTGGGATTACAAGCGTGCGCCACCACGCCCGGCATGTGCCAACTTCTTACAGCTCAGATTGGGGTACTGGGGATTGAACCCAGGAACATTCTACCTTCAAGCCACAACCCCAGCCCAATTTTAGCTTTTGTTTTGAAACTGGGTCTCACAAGGTTGCTGAGAGTCTCACCACTTGCTGAGGCTGGCCTCAAACCTGCGATCCTCCTGTCTCAGCCTCCCAAGTACTGAGATTACAGGCGTGCGCCACCACACCGGGCTTGTCTGGGCTGCTTTTGATATTACGTTCTTGAAATCCACATGTGCTGTGTGAGGCTGAGGCCCGGCCTTCTGTTGTGCGTGAGTATACCACAATCACTCGGCCAGTCTCCTGTTGATGGACATCGGGGCGGCTTCTAATCCGAGGCTCCCTCCAGCCGTGCTGTTAGGACCATTGGTGCGTGAGTGTCTCCTGATACCCGGGGACGCTTAGGTTGCTTGAGCATAAATCCAGCTTTCTGAAGCTTGGCCAGGTAATTCTTCATCCTGAGAGCTGCCCTATGCATTGTTTAGCAGCAGCCTGGGTCTCCACCCGCTAGATGCCACCATCCTCCAACTTGGGACAGCAGTGTCTCCAGGGACCGCCCAGCGTCCCCTAGGGGGTGGGCAGAACTGCCCCCTGGCTGAGCCCCGCTGGTATATACCCCGGGGAGTGGACTAGCTGGGCTCGGGGGTGCGTGTGTGGAGTTTCAGCACAGAGGCTGCCGAGCGGTTTTCCAGAGTGGTGGTGCCGCCTCCACCAGCTAGGTGTGACCTTCGAATTATCTTAAGGCATTTGCATATAATTTATACAGAATGCTTGCGGGGTGGAATCATCGCGTGCTACCTGTTGCTCCGCTTCACGCTAGATTGCACGGCCTTGTCTTCTATACCTTTTTTTTTGTGTGTGTGTGGTGCCGGGGATTGAACCCAGGGGCGTTCTACCTCCGCGCTACACCCCCGGCCCTATTTTTTATACTTTATTTTGAAACCGGGTCTCACTAAGTTGCGGAGGCCTCACTAAGTAGCTGGGGCTGGCCGCGAACCCAGATCCTCCGGCCTCAGCCTCCCAAGTACTGGGATTACAAGCGTGCGCCACCATGCCCGGCGTCTTCTATATCTTTTCTCATTTTTTCTTTGATTAGAGAGCAATAAAGTCATGAAGTCCGTACTTATCTGAGGGAGCTGACTTCCTTTATTTCGTACCTGGCTCTGCCTTTTGGTCGCTGTGTGACGTTGGCTAAGTAGCTTCACTTCTCTGTGCTTCATTTTCCTTATCTGTAAACCGAGGATGCTAAGGCTTCCTGCCTTGATTCTTTGAAGGATCGCCTGAGTTAATTAACATATGGGAGACAATCAGGGAGGCTGAGGCAGGAGGATTGCAGGTTCGAGGCCAGCCTCAGCAACTTACCAAGGCCTTCAGCAACTTAGACCCTGTTTGCAAATAAAAAATAAAAAAAGCCAGGCATGGTGGCGCACGCTTGTAATCCCGGTACTTGGGAGGCTGAGACAGGAGGATCTGGGTTCGCGGCCAGCCTCAGCTACTTAGTGAGGCCCTCCGCAACTTAGTGAGACCCTGTTTCAAAATACAGAATAAAAAATAGGACTGGGGGTTTAGCCCGGAGGTAGAATGCCCCTGGGTTCAATCCCTAGTACCACAATAAATAAATAAATAAATATTAAAAAATAATAAAATAAAATAGGGCTGGAGGTTTAGCTCAAAGGTAGAATGCCCCTGGGTTCAATCCCCAGTGCCAATATATTGCTAAGAGTCTCACTACTTGCTGAGGCTCATATATATGTGTGAGTGTAATATATATATATATATATATATACATAATATGAGTGTAATATATAATGTGAGTGTAATATATATATAATGTCATATGTTATATATGTGTGGAATACACACTATATATCATATAACATATATATTATATATAATGCTATATAGGGAGAATATATTATATCTATGGAATACATATTATGTATGTAGAATATATATTATATTATTATATGTCGAGTAAACATTATATTACACGTGTAGACGATGGGGCCGGAGAGCTCACTGCCGTGCCGGGCCAGCTGTCCGCCGCAGGTGCAGGGACGGCTCGTCCGCCTGGCTTCCCGGGTCCCCTCCAGCCAGGCCTGCGTGTGGCCAGGAGCTGAGGTCGAGCCCCGCCTCGGGCTGCCCCGGGCGCTGCAGGAAGCGGCGGTGAACTTTGGCAGTGGGAGGGGAAGGTGGGGTTCGGGCACCAGCGCCCGCAGCATCGACCCACAGTTCTTGGAAGGCCGGTCGCGAGGGACACAGGCCGCGAGTCCACAGCAGACGGCGGCTGGCGGCAGCAGGAGCGCCCGGCCCGGCCTGAGAACCCGCTGGCTTCTGGGTGCTGGCCGGGTCTGCCGCCCGCTTTCGGGGCACAGCGCCTCCTGGGCCCAGGCCTCCGGAGACCCCACGGTCTGGCCAGGTAAGGTTGGACTCGGCCAAGGGCCAGGCCCCTGGGCTCCCAGAATCCTGTCCTTTCATCCTGTCCCTGCCTGGCCAAAGCCCCAGGGACTTGGGGCTCATCCATTGATTCATCCACTCTGTCCCCCCTGGCCTCCCCCGGACCAGGCCTGGCTAGACCAGGGACGGTGGGCAGAGGAGACCGCCACCCTCGCCCACCTGGGCCCTGCCCGCTGGAGCGTCAGCCTCCCCCGCTTTGGAGGGTGGGTCTGATTCTGTCACCCCAGCCGCCGCCGGGTACCCCTAGAGCGGGGAGGCCTCAGCCAGCTGGACAGGCCAGACCCGGAATGACAGCTCAGACAGGGCTCATGTGATCAGGGGCCTTGGAGGCTGCTTGTGCTGTGAGGACAAGTCAGAGGGGTTTCCGACTTAAGAATACATTATTGCCAAGACAGGAGGATCACAGGTTCGAGGCCAGCCTCGGCAACTTAGCGAGCCCCTCAGCCACTTAGCGAGACCCCGTTTCAAAATAAAAAAATAAAAAGGGCTGGGGGTGTAGCTCACAGGTAGAATGGTCCTGGGTTCATTCTCTAGTACAAAAAAAAAGAGTATTATTTCTTTTTTTTTTTGCGGTACTGGGGATTGAACACAGGGGCGTTCTACCTCCGCGCTACACCCCCAGCCCTATTTTTTTTTATACTTTATTTTGAAACCGGGTCTCATGAAGTTGCGGAGGGCCTCACTAGGTTGAGAGAGAGAGAGAGAGAGAGACAGGGATAGAGAGAGAGAGAGAGATAGAGAGAGAACTGAGGCTGGCCGCGAACCCGGATCCTCCGGTCTCTGCCTCCCAAAGTACTGGGATTACAAGCGTGCGCCACCACGCCCGGCAAAAAGAGTATTATTTCTAAGAAGATTCCTGGTGGTCCCAAAGCATTCTCTGGATGGGACTCAGCCCCTCTAGCTGGCTGGAAGCTCTCCAGGGTGGAGCCACAATGTCCAGGCAGTTGGGGCCGGGGTGGACCCAAGGCCTCCCCAGCAGCAGGGGCTCCTCAGGGGGTTGGGGCAGTGTTTGGAGGTGGGGAGGGGGTGTTCCCTTTCTATTTTGGTTTGCTTCCAGCACCTGTGCTGGGCGCTGACCTTACTTGGGGAGAATGCCTTAAACAAATATATTTATTTGCAGTACTTTATCTGAGCACTTAATGCAGCCAGGCGTTATTCTATTTTTATTTTTATTTCTTTTGTGGTACTAGGAGTGGAACCCAGGGGCCTTCTACCTCCGGGCTACACCCCCAGCTTTATTTTATTCTTTATTTTGAAACGGGGTCTCACTAAGTTGCAGAGGGTCTCACTAAGTTGCTGAGGCTGGCTGCGAACCTGCGGCCCTCCTGTCTCCACCTCCTAAGTACTGGGATGACATGCGTGCGCCACCACTCCCGGCTAGCCGGGGTTATTCTGGATTGAGGGAATAGGGTTGTAACTAAGTTTATAGGCCTCGTTATTTGCTCTTCCTGTGTAAAGCTGAGGTTCAGAGAGGTGCATTCATAATCCCAGAGTGGCACGGCTAGTAAGTGACGGAGCTGGGCTTTGAGCCCAGGACTTTGGACATCGAGCACAGCCACATATCACGCGGGTCCTTTCTGGGGTTCCCACTAGAGTGTCCTGGCCTGGCATGGCAAGTTGGATCGTCGTCACTGAGGCCGGGCACCGGCGGGACACACATGCGGTTGTACCGGGTGCTAATCGGAGGCTGACTTGGTCGAGGGCCGCTCAGAGGAGGGCGGCGCCCCTGGCAGAGTCCTAGCCAGAGCGTCAGCGCCAGAGGGAGCAACTGCTGCTGTCTGTGGAGCGTTGAGCAACCCCCAGGCCCCCGCCATGTGGAGGGGGCCCCAGAGCTTAAAACCCCTGGCTGCTTTGGGATTCCCATTTGACTGACGAGGACGGCGGGCTCAGAGAGGTGCATCACTGGCCCAAGCTCACACAGCCAGGGAGCGGCATGCTGGGATCCAGACTGTTTACCCACTCGGCTCACAGAGCCATGGTTAGCCCAGCAGCGGCTCCGTGGAGCCCAGCGTGGCG
Organism: Glis glis; assembly: GCA_004027185.1. Lineage (NCBI taxonomy): Eukaryota > Metazoa > Chordata > Mammalia > Rodentia > Gliridae > Glis > Glis glis. The sequence continues at coordinate 9,126 of PVJS01034170.1, read as the reverse complement.
TGCACACTCCTCGGGGTCGCCCAGGAGCTCAGCTCGGGGAGACAGTGACAATGGCTGGTCTCTCTGTCACCTGGCAGACCTTCCATTTCCCCTCCTACATCTTTTTGTTTGTTTTGTTTTGTGGTGTTGGGGATTGAACCCAGGGGTATTCTACCTCCAAGCTCCACCCCCAGCCCTATTTTATTTTTATTTTGAAACAGGGTCTCCCTAGGTCCATGAGAGTCTCACTACTTGCAGAGGCTGTCCTCGAACCTGTGATCCTCCTATCTCAGCCTCCCAAGTATTGGGATTACAAGCGTGCACCACCACACCCGGCTTATTTTATTATCTTTTTGAAATAGGGTCTCACTAGGTTGATGAGAGTCTCACTACATTGCTGAGGCTGTCCTCGAACCTGTGATCCTCCTGTCTCAGCCTCCCAAGTACTGGGATTACAGGTGTGCGCCATCGCCCCTGGCACTCCTAAATCTTTTCTAATCAGGTCAGTGGTTGAACCTGGGCCCCGCAGCCTCCAGACTTCTTGCTTGCTTAGCAGGATGGAAACTTTGCCGTGGGTATGTGTGTGTGTCCTTTAAAAAAAAAAAAGAAAGAAAAGAATAGAAAGGAAAAAAAACCCTTTCTTTACCCTGCTCTTGTTTTTATAAGATATGACTCTTAATGAGGCTTTATTTCAAGGTCAAAGAGTCTGAAGGTTGGTAAGAAGGCCAGTGGCTCCTCTGGGCCTCGCTAGACACACAAACAGCCGGTGGACGGCTGCGTCCGGCGCTCCCACGGCCGCAGCTCTATTTCTTGCACGAGGAGGTAAAATATTTGTACTGACCGCATTGCCTGGTCTTGTTTGTAAAATGCCACCGTGCACACCCCCCTGTCTTTATTTATCTGCTCCTTTTCTGTAGTTCGAGGGAAATAATTTATTAACTTGGGAATTAGAAATAGCCTTCTGCAACCCGTGTCCCCCAAGGCCCGAGCAGCCTGTCTGCGTGGCCCAGGGAGTGGAGAGAGGCCCTTCTGTCAAAGGCACAGCGCGGGCCAGGCCCCTGCGGACGCGGGTAATGTATTCACAGTCATGACACGCACACCCCGTGTGTCTTGAACCCCGGCCTCCGGGGACTGGCGGGGCCACGCCATCGACCCGAACCCCTGGACCGCTGCCCCGGTCTAAATCCATCAGGCACGCCGGCCCGGGTCTTGGACCACTGAATAATTTACGGTCCCCGGGAGCGGCGGGGGAGCGGGTCACTGCAGTTCATGGGTTAATAACAGGTTTGGTTCCCAATGTCAGCAACTCTCTCGATAACGTATGAAAGAATCCTATTCTGTTGATTAGATTTTGAAATGGATCAATTTTTAATCAGCCAAGCACCTGACTCACTCAATAAGAGTTGCATTGTGGAGACAGGACGGAGGCCGGCTTTATTTACAAGAGTGTTTGTTTTTTTGGGGGGACCCTCCGCAAATTCCCACCCAGCTCCCCTCCTCCTGGAAGAAATTGACCGGGTTATCTGCCACCTCACACGGCCGCCCGCCTTTGATCCCCCTCCTGATTAGTTGGGAAATCCATGGGTCTGTTTAAGAGATAAGAACAGCAGCTAAAGGTTTGATTTAGTCATCCGTGGTTATTGATGGGAAAAGCATTTATTTGCCAATGAAGAAATTTTGCTTAATGTAACAGCGAGGAGGAGGGAGGGCAGGCGGGCACCCATGCAGGGATCCCAGGCCGTGCCGGGAGGGGCCGGGGCAGGTGCGCGCCGGGGTGGCTGGGCCTTCCGGCCCTGTTGTCTGAGCTTTTCCAAACAACATGGAGACCTGTGAACGAGAGGATTGAATTCGTTGGAGATTAATGGTAGTGGGAGGGGGCATCGCTTCTGGTCATTTTGTTTAGTCATTCAGCAAACACTTGAGCTCGCCCTGGTCCCTGGCACTGTACAAGGCCCGGCCGTGGGGAGGAAGGAGGAGCAGAGGGGGCTACCACAAGAGCACCCCGCTTCCACAGGGCTCATGGAAAGAGGCGAGGTGGGGCCTGAGGCCGGCGTGCTGAGGAGCCGGGGCTAGGTGGTCGGTGGACGGAGGGCAACCTGGAGAGGGCGGCGGGGCAGGCTGGGAAGGCGAGCGGAGGCGGTGAGGCCGGGTCGGAGGCTGGCTTTGGTCTCCAGGGCACAGGGGAGCCATGGGAAGGTTCTGACAGCGGAATGACTCAGTGGAGTTTCGTGTTCTAACGGGTCAATCCAGATAGTGGGCCGGGGGTCTAGAGACCGCCAAGGGGGTTGCCCAGCGATGATGGGGCTCCGGCCCGGAACAGCTTGGCGGGGACAAAAGGGGAGAGATTGGCCAGTTCTGTTCTGCAGCTGAGGAAGAGGGCACCGTGCTGGTGGGAGGGCCCTACCAAGTGACCCACTGGCCCAAGCCTGCAGCGGCCCCGTCCCATGGGAGCCGAACCTCACTTAGGGACCAGACCTTGGACTTTTTCTTAAAATAAAGAGCTGGGGACAGGTGACAGAGATGTTGGGATCTTGAGCTGTGAAGTCAGATAGATGTGGGGTTTTTATATCTTAGCATGCCTTTTATAAGTCGGTGACCGCAGACAAATTGTCCTTTACACACACAAGCAACTTAGGTTTTTTTTTTTTTCTTTTTTGTGGTACTGGGGATTGAACCCAGGGACATTCTACCTCCGAGCTATTTTTTTTCTTTATTTTGAAACAGGATCTCACTAAGTTGTGGAAGGCCTCACTAAGTAGCCGAGGCTGGCCGCAAACCTGCGATCCTCCTGTCTCAGCCTCCCAAGTACTGGGATTACAAGCGTGTGCCACCATGCCCAGCTTTTTATTTTATTCATTTTTGAAAGAGGGTCTTGCTAAATTGTCAAGGCTGGCCTCAAACCTGCCATCCTCCTGTCTCAGCCTCCCAAGTCCTGGGATTACAGGCGTGTACCACCACGCCTGGTTCACCCCAGCCCTTTATATACTTTATTTTGAAACAGGGTCTCGCTAAGTTGCTGAGGCTGGCCATGAACCTGCAATCCTCCCGTCTCAGCCTCCCAAGTACTGGGATTACAGTTGTGCGCCACCACGCCCAGCTTAGAATTGTTTTTAGCATAGAACTTTCTAGGAGGAGTCACAAGCAGCTGCCCCCAGCGGTTGCCCCTGGGAAGGGGTCTTGGGGTGGGTGAGAGGGTGACTCTCCTTCACACTGGATTTATACCCCGGGCATGTGTTTCTGGTCGAAGGCGTCCACACCATTTGGAACTCGTGCGCCCTGTGGGCCTGCAGTGGCGTCTGGAGCAGGACTGGTGTTGCCACCCCTGTTTTACAGATGTGGCTCAGAACGGGGCAGTTGCTGGCCTATGATCACGCAGCTGTACCTGGTGGGCTCCAGCTGCCTCTCGGGCCCTGGCCCCTTCTGTCCCTAGCTGGGCTTCACCCCCTCGTTGGCTCCGTTGACCTCGGCGACTTGGCGGAGCTTGGCGGAGCTTGGCGGAGCTTGGCGGGGCTGGCTTCTGCCGGCAGGAGCTGCGATTTCTCGCTCCCCTGCGCTCTGCTCCGAGAGCCTTTGATTGGGCAGCTTTATTTATTAGCTCAATCTTTGCACATCCCTCAGCAACACTGTCCCCTACCTGCTCTGTTGGGGTGCAGGAAGACCTGTGCACACACCTGGGTAGGTTTGTGCGGGTGTCTGTGTGGCACACAGGCGCTCACAAGCATCCTAATCCAAGGCGCGGCACCTGGTAGTCGCTCAATAAGAGAGGTCAGCCAGCCGGCCGCGGTGGCGCACGCCTGGAATCCCAGTACTTGGGAGGCTGAAACAGGAGGATCGCAGGTTCAAGGCCAGCCTCAGCAACTCAGGGAGACCCTGTTTCTTTCTTTTTTTTTTTTTTTTGCGTGGTACTGGGGATTGAACCCAGGGGCATTCTACCTCCGAGCTACACCCCCAGCCCTATTTTTTTTTTTATTCTTTATTTTGAAACCGGGTCTCACTAAGTTGCGGAGGGCCTCACTAAGTAGCTGAGGCTGGCTGTGAACCTGGATCCTTCAGTCTCAGCCTCCCGGGATGGGGTGAAAGTAAGGGGCGATGGCTGGATGCAGCGAGCAATGGTGCTGAGACAGTCAGCGCCCCGTCCAGCCCTGGGCCAGGCGGGAGGAGATCCGCAGATGTCACTGTCCCCTGGAATCTTTCAATGTCATCCGGCAAGTCTCACCTGCTGGTGACAGTGTCCCTGCACCCCGGGGCTTTAACCCCAAACCACAAGACCACTGTGCCTGGGAGTGCGCGGGCGGACACACCAGGTCCGTGCCTCCCGGAGCCCTGCGCTCAGGAGCCCTGCGCTCAGGAGGTGGCGGGCGGTGTCCAGGCCTCCCCGAGGGTGGGACTCAGGTGGCTCTGCTCTTTCTTGGGGTGATGGGGTCACAGCAGTGTTGGCACTTGGCTTTCCAAAGGAGGGTCCTTGGTTTTCAGCATCAAGAATGTACTATTTTGAGCCTGGCGTGGTGGTGCATACTTGTAATCCCAGTACTTGGGAGGCTGAGACAGGAGGATCGCAGGTTCGCGGCCAGCCTCAGCTACTTAGTGAGGCCCTCTGCAACTCAGTGAGACCCTGTTTCAAAATAAAGATTAAAAAATAGGGCTGGGGGTGCAGCTCGGAGGTAGAATGCCCCTGGGTTCCATCCCCAGTACTGCAAAAAATAAAAATAAAAAAGAATGTACTATTTTGTCACTCGAAGTCAGTCTGCCTCCAGAGGGCAGGAACGTCCCCGAGAAGGATGGGCAGTGTCAGCGGGGACAGCAGGTAGCTTGGTGGCATCTATGTCCCTGTGCAAATTGTGGACAAGGGCAAGTCAGGCTTCTTCCTCGAGCCAAGATGAAGGGAAAGGATGAGGAGCGGGCCACCCTGCTCCGTCTCTGTCGAGATTTCAGGGCATCTTCTCTCTCGACTCCTGGCGGGTCTAACCGCCGCCTCTCCTCTGCCCCCCGTGGGCTCCGTCTCCCCGGGGCCACCCTGCCCCACCACGTCGCGACTGTTTGTTGCTTTTCTCGGGCTCTTCGGGGAGAGTAATCTCACTCATCTCTGTCCCCCAGAGTGCCCAGCACCGTGCTGCCACACCATAGCTGCTCCAGAAATACACGGTTCATTCGAACCCTTCTTCCCACCGAAACCCCAAATCTAGAAACTTCCAGAAGGTACACCAGGTCAGGCCAGCAGGCTTTCACCCGGCTGACTCCAATTCCTCCAGCTCCACCTGATGACGTCCTGTGATGTTCTACTGTGTGTGTGTGTGTGTGTGTGTGTGTGTGTGTGTGTGTGGCACTGGGGATGGAACCCAGGGGCCTTCTACCTCTGAGCTACACCCCCAACCCCATTTTATATTTTATTTGGAAACAGGGTCTCACTAAATTGCTGAGGCTGGCCGTGAACCTGCGATCCTCCTGTCTCAGCCTCCCAAGTACCGGGATTACAAGCGTGCACCCCCACGCCCGGCTCGCCAGGGACTTCTGAGCCCCTCTCCCCCCACTCCTGCCCAGCACCGTCTCTGTCTCCAGGGCGGCAGATGGAGGGCCGCCAATGTCCCTGTCCCCTCCTTGGCAGCTGGTGAACCTGTGGCTATTTGCAGAGTGTGCGTTTCAGGGGCTCCGTGCACCGCTGGAGAGCGCAAACTTAACTTTTTATCCCCCCATCCCACCTCACCCCCACTTTTTAAAGGCCAAGCTAAAAAAGAAAGAGAAAAAAAAAATTCAGAGCGGCCACGGGCTCTTACGGAAATAGTAAACAGGAGACGGAGGCAGGCGAAGCGGTCTGTTTTAATTAGAGCATTAAAGTATTTTAATGCTTTCACTTTATATTTTTGCGAACTTGATTATATAGCATTTTAAATACCTGTGAACGCTTTAAGGACTCTCGGCGATGACTTATTTGCAGTTTCACAGGAAACTTCTATTTTAAAGGCAACGGCGTGAGGGCGGCGCGGAGGGGCGGCGGCGGCGCTGTATAATGAGGAGCCGTGTGGCGTGCGGTTGGCAGAGGCCTGCGGTGCCCCTGCCCGCCACTCAGGCTCCCTGGCACCCGGGATTGGGGGAGGCCTGGGGCCAGCAAGGGTCCCCACGTGCCCCGGCCACCCCAAGGTCTGGTGATCTTTCCCCCCCGAGTGTGTCTTGCGTGTCCTCGGTCCGCTTCGGTGACTGGAGAAGTCTCTTTTTGTGTGTGTGATACTGGGGATGGAACCCAGGGGCATTCTACCTCCGAGCTACACCCCCAGCCCTATTTTTATTTTTATTTTTATTTTGAAACAGGGTCTCACTAGATTAATGAGAGTCTCACTACTTGCTGAGGCTGTCCTCGAACCTGCGATCCTCCTGTCTCAGCCTCCCAAGTACTGGGATTACAAGTGTGTGCCACCGCGCCCCAGATTTATTTTTATGAGACAAGGTCTTGCTAAGTTGCCCAGGTTGGCCTTGAACCTGCGGTCCTCCTGCCTCAGCCTCCTGAGTAGCCGGGATTACAGGCGTGAACCACCTCACAGGGCCACTTGTTAAACACTTACCTGCCCACAGCCACAGCAGGCCGTGAGGAAATCTGGGGGGAGGGTCAGGAAGAGTGTTCCAGGCACCCCCTGATGGGAATGTGTTCTGAATTTTGGGGGTACATCATGGAAGCCAATGGGGAGGGGACTCTTGGCTGGAGGTACGTCTAGGAGGGGAACTTTTTTTTTGGTACTGAGGATTGAACCTAGGGACATTCTATCTCCAAGCTCCACCAGCACCCCTTTTTATTTTTTATTTTGAAACAGGTCCGTCTAAGTTGCTGAGGGTCTCGCTAAATTGCTAAAGGAGGGGAATGTTTTGATCAAGGGGAAGCGGTTCAGCTCACCTGATTATTTCCTTTCTTTAATGACGAGAGCTTAGAACATATTGATTGAGGTGGTCAGCATTTAGATCTTTCATAGTTAATGAGGAATTGTCTGATGTCTATTCGAAACAGACACTGCCCAGGGCTTTTAACGAAGCCTGCAGTGCCTGGGTGCGGAGGACGGTTGACATCACGGCTGGGCGCAGGGCGAGAGAGGAGGAGGCTCCGTTTTTTAGGCCATCAAATCCCCGGCCTCTGTCCTCGAAGGCCCACAGCCTGGCTGCGCCCTTCCCAGCGGTATACCCTCCGCCAGAGGCTCAGCTCCGTGGAACCTTGGGTTCCTAACCTGTAAAATGAAACTAATATTATAGTCATCTCAGAGCACGACTAATGGCTTACCAGGATCAAAAGTGACACCGCCTGTAAAATCTTTTCTTTTTTTAATTTTTTTTTATACTGGGGATGGAACCCAGGGCCACTCTACCTCCGAGCTACACCCCAGCCCCTTTTTAATTTTTTTTTTTAATTTTGAAACAGGGTCTTGCTAAGTTGCTGAGGGTCTCGCTAAGTTGCTGAGGCTGTCCTCGAACCTACGATCTTCCTGTCTCAGCCTCCCAAGTACTGGGATTGCAGGCGTGTGCCACCATGCCTGGTGCATGTAAAATTTTAGAATGATGCTGAACACAGAAGCGCTTAGGAACGGTCGCCCGTTGTTATTGGGGCTGTGGAGTCCCCGCATTTCTGGAACCCGTGAATGGGAACATTGTAGGGTCTTTCTACGATCGCAGGGAACTTCCTAAAGAAAGCACCGTGCGTGGAGAGTCGCTGTGGAGTTTCTGGCTGCTGACTGGTCACTCTGTCTTGGGACGCGATGCGTGTGTCACTAGTATGCAGTCTTGCGCCCAAGCGCGGAGCCGTGGCCTGGCCCGACCTAGTGGCTTCTGCTCGTGAGTCGGGGCACGTCGCCCGTCCCTGTGTGCTCTGCTGTGGAGCGGATGCGCCCTAAGTCCTCTGTCCAATTACTCTGTGTTGTATTAACCAGGAGGGCGGGGCCCGCGACTGCCCCGCGTGTAGTAGGTGCACAATCAATATTTGTTGGAAGAATGAAATCATATGCTTGTAGAGACTTAAGAATGAGGGACTGAGCCGAGTGTGGTGCTGCACGCCTCTGGAATCCCAGTCCTTGAGAGGCTGAGACAGGAGGATCACCGGTTCGAGGCCAGCCTCAGCAAGGTAGTGAGACTCTCAGCAACCTAGTGAGACTCTGTTTCAAAACAAAAAATAAAATAGGGCTGGGGTTGTAGCCCGGAGGCAGAATGAGAAGAGACAGTGCCAAGTGATTGCGGGCGTTCCTGGGAAGAGACGTTAGAGAAATGAGAAGAGATATAGGAGTGGGGCAGGGAGGGAGCCCTGGTTATGAAGGGACCCCTGTGACTGGGCATGGTGGTGGTGCACATCTGCGATACTATTTTGAAACAGGGTCTCGCTAAGTTGCGGAGGGCCTCACTAAGTAGCTGAGGCTGGCTGCAAACCTGCGATCCTCCTGTCTCAGCCTCCCAAGTACTGGGATGACAAGCATGCGCCACCACGCCTGGCGATCTGTTTTTTGTTGTTGTTGTTGTTGTTGTTAAAACTGCATGCGAATCCACTGTCACCGCAAAATAAAAAGTTCAGTTACCAAAAAAGAAAAAAAAGGTGGGGAGAAGGGCCGAGTGCATCACCAGACATCTAGAACTCTGCGGAAGGGGCCGCTTCCTCTCCAAGACCACCCATTCAGGATCCACAGCAGCTGTGTGGAGTAAAAATGGCGTGTGTCGTAATGGGGCCCCCAAAGGGCCCTGGGCCACCATAGCTGAGGGCTGGGAGAAACTCCATGGGTCCTGGAGGGGCGCACGATAGGGCTGCCTCCTCCAGGTTGCCCAACTCACAGGCCTGGAGCTTTCCAGAAGCCCAGATAATCATGGCCGGGGCTCAGGACACTTTTTGTTGTTGTTGTTGTTGTACTGGGGTTTGAACACAGGGGCATCTACCTCTGAGCTACACCCCACTTTTTTATTTTGAAACAGGGTCTCACTGAGTTGCTAAGAGTCTTACTATTTGCTAAGGCTGTCCTCAAACCTGTGATCCTCCTGTCTCAGCCTCCCAAGTGCTGGGATTACAGGTGTGCACCACCATGCCTGGCTTCGAGGCACTTTTTATTTTATTTTATTTTATTTTATTTTATTTTCCGGAGAACTTTTTACAGAGAAGCATTATGACCATTTCTTTTTTTTTTTTTTTTTTTTTTT